>KZ303486.1:0-37209 GCA_002705745.1 Coemansia reversa NRRL 1564
TCCAAAGTTGCAACAGATGTTGGCGCAGTCAGTGCAGTTAGGCGGAAATAGGCGTCTACATAATTAACTGCATTGCTGTAATGTTCAGCTACAAACTTTTCAAAGTTTGTCCACAGCGCACTATTTAGTGACTTTTCCGCGCAGTCGGCATAATATCTGTTCGCTTTTTCGACGGGTAGACTATCCGCGGCAACTGCGACTTTCCATTTTGCTGGGCAGTCCGCTGTATTTAGTAGGCAGTCTGCGCTTACGAGCCAGTTTACTGCGTCTGGGGCAAACTTTGCATTGGCTTTCTGTTCCTGCAGAATAAGTGGGGCTACGATGCCCTTAAAATCCGTAAACTTTAGCGCCTGGGTTTGTCCTGGTAGCGCAGTTGCGCTAGCCATAAACTGGCTAAACTGGTCGGCGTTCATTTCGCTAAAAAGCGCAAGAAAAAGAGGGAGCGGGTTTTTAATTACTGCTAAAATAGAGTTTGCGATTGTTTGCGGCTGTTTGCGGCTGTTTGCGGCTGTTAGCGGCTGGTTGCGGCTTAAGGTGGATAGCAGGAGGTGCTACCAACTGTAAAGAAGAATAAACTATAAAGTAGGCAATATATTTGAATCCCCGTGAAAAGACTAAAGAAAACATTTAGAAGAAAACATAAACGTGCTAAGTGTTTAAAGTAAACACCTTTCCCACTATGACGTCATAAGTGAGTTCCGCGTCTAATCGTCCTCACAGTTATAAGTTCCAGAGTTTTGGTATAACATCTAATGGAACTTTACCTTCATTTTTAATCATTACACATTTTGACTGTCTTGATGGACTGATGATCAGTCACGACTTCAAAACAGATGCCATGCAAGTAGTGGCACCATGTCGTGAGCACGTGGATAACAGTGAAAAACTCCAGTTCATGCACCAGCCATCTGCACTGGCTGCCACTCAATTTTAATGAATAAAACACAATGGGGCACCATTTGCTGTGAAGTTATTAGTGTATAATATTTGTTGCCTTGTTCCTCAAAGTTTACCAGTCTAACAAAACTTGTTATACTAGAAACTAAACAAGATAAAGGACTTGGGGAAACATAAGCAAAACTATAGATGGAGGGGCCATTATAAAGGCATCCCTTAGGTAATACTTGATTTCTTGATCTTGATCTTGGTCATTAAATGGGAAACGCCAGGCAGAACACCGGCAAGTGATGCAGAGTTTCTACAATATATATGTGTGCACATATATATATATCACTTCAGTGCCTAATGTTTTAGAATGGTTTTCTCAGCTTGTTTTGAACTGTTTAAAGATTTATATTAGTTTCACTAGTAAACCTCTATTATACAAACCCACTATACCAACTTCTGCCAAAATAATCTTCTCTAAACACTAATATTTTTGCAAATTACAGTATGTTGTAGTGACTCTTGGTTCATTATTCTCCTTATATATCAAATCTGTTTTAGGCATTTTGTTAGCATTTGTCCATCCATGGACAATGTTAGGTAAAATGAGTGAATGTGTGTTATCTGACAAATTTCCTTTACTTTGAAGAAATTTGATTGGCCTATATAAAAAGTAGAATTGGTTAGGCAACATCACTTGGCATATAGCATTGTTTGGATATATTGAATGTGTTTAGAAGCTCTGAGCTCTTCCAGAAAAAAGCAGGTCATCAAGAAATCGGTAACCTACCACGGCCTTCCTTACTTTATAAATAAGAAGTGTTTTGAGTTAAGGTGCGATGAAATCCTGCTCCTGTTTCTTCCACCAATCCCTTTCCCAATCCGTATCCCAATCTGAGGCATTGGAATCGTGATACTGCTGCTGATCAGCCGCAGGAAAAGCACCAAGCAACCCAAAGCGCAGACATCACAATAACAACATTCAGAGTAGTCACCACTACTCTAAACCAAGATTAAGACTGCTTAAAATCAAAAAGTATGCTATTGCATGTTGTATGCTTAGACGACTGCTCTAATACTAGCTTGGTGGAGGGCCCCCCTGCGGCGGGCGAGATCCTGGATACGGTGGCCGGAAGTTAGGAGGAGGCGGAGGCGGCGGATGAGAAGGAAACCCAGGGCGTCCCATGCCTGCTGGTAGAGGCGGAGGCGGGCGAGCACCTGGCGGCGGATGAAATCCTGGAGGAGGGCCGTAGGCGCCACTCATCGGTGGCATAGGCGGAGGGCGCGAAAACGAAATTGGACCAGCCGCGATAGCAGCACTGCCACGCGGCTGCATGATGCCTGCGGCCGGACCGCCCATACCACGTACCGGACCAGTAAGACCAGATGGTAGAGCGGCTGGCGGTGCCACTGGCATACCGCGTCCTGCTGGGCGACCAACGCCGGGACCGGTAGGCAACGTGCCCTTGCTATGACGAGAAGCGCCTACAGGTGTCGGCGGTGGGCCTTCGACACTGATGCTTACTACGCTCTCGCCGCGCAGAATAACCAAACCCAGTGTGCGCTTGATCTGCTGCATCTTGTTCTTTGTTCCCTGCGTTTTTGACTTTGCCTTTATCGTGCGAAACTCCTCGCAGTCAGACAGCACAAGGTTCATGTGCTTGTCAAAGGCAAGCATCTGTCCAGCAACAATGCGAGTATCGGCCAGGGTCAGCCTCAGCCTGTGGTTGATGAGACTCATCATTTTCGAGTTTTTAGATATTGCCATTGTCCGAAGACTCGTCGCTGCTGTATCGGATACCCAAGGAGGCAACGACGCTGTATCAAGCTTCCAAAGGTAAAAGTAAAAGTAAGAAAGGCAGCAGCGGATGCAATGCCACAGGAGTTGAAATAAGAAGGCAAATCGATTAGAATGCAAGGCGTAAGCTGGTTTTTTATGTAGCTAAATTTTTCTTCCCATCGCCTACCAGCGAATGTGGGCTGCAACACACTGGTACACGGTTATGGCTAAATTGTGACTGCTACTGCGTGTTGTTGGCGAAATCCTTGGACTTGGTTTTGCTTGTGATAGAAACCTTTGCATTGCAATTTTCAGTTTTACTTTTTGTTTATAGGCACTTGAAATCCATGGAGATACTAAAACTGAACGAAAGTGTCGTCCACAATTGGCTAGCAGCCATATGCATATGCAGTGGTCGCTGCGTCATGGCGACGTGTGGTGCTAGCGAGAGTCAGAAATGGAACGAGCGATTTACGCAGAGCGTGCTGGAATGGCTTAGTGTTCCGTCCACTGAGCAACATGACCTAAAAAACCTTCCTTTCGGCGATGCAGCAAATGACATGCTTTTACTTGCACTGCGTTGCAGGCGCGCAGATGAAGAAAATAAACAGCAGCCCAGCAGCAGCCTGGATATTGCAAACGATCCTGAGAGGCTGTATTCAGGGCTTACGCTTGCCTGTTTAGGAATAAGCGCACGCCAGCTCGAAGTTTTGCAAGAGTCGCAGGCAAGCGACGGCGACGGGGAGGCAGACCTTGCTGCAGAAGGGGCGCTGCTTCGCCCTTTTGAATATGACGCGCGCTCTCGCGCTGCGGCCTTCGTTATAAGCGAGTGGCTGGAGATGCCTAGACAATTTGTTAGTATATACGAGGCGCAGGTGGCACAGACTCTGGAGCAGGCCGCCGAAAGAGCCAGGCTCGGAGATGCAGGCACCAAGGCTCTTGAAGAGGACAAGAAGCGCGGGTGGGGGTGGCAAAAGTACCTGGCGGCAGGAGCGGGAGTGGTTGTAGCTGGCACGCTTGTTGGAGTGACGGCAGGTCTTGCAGCGCCATTGATGGCAGCAGGTATGGGTGCGGTTGGGATCGGCGGCCTTGGATTTTTGGCGACGACGGGCGGGGCGGCGATGATTGGCTCTCTGTTTGGCGTAGCCGGGGGAGGCCTAATCGGTAAGCGGTTCAACACACGAATGCGCGGCTTGCGCGAATTCCACTTTAGCAAGCTGCCATTGGCATCAGACGACAAGACGGCAGGCATCAGCCACTTTCTGCATGCGACTATTCTCGTGCCGGGCTTTATAAATGCGGCGGCCTCAGTAAGCCCTTTTGCGCCGCTCAGAGACATCCCGGGACTTGATCTTGGTGATGCATTTACGTTGTACTTTGAGACCAGAGAGCTGGCGGCACTACAAAGTGCATTTGCCGAGTTTGTCAACGGGTCTGTCAAAGGTGTTGCTATGTCACTTGTTTTGAAGCAGACAGTGCTTAGTGGAATTGCTGGTGCACTAACGTGGCCGCTGGCGGTCCTAAAGCTTGGGCAGCTAATTGACACGCCATGGGCAGTGGGACTTGAGCGAGCTAAACGTGCGGGAAAATTGCTTGCTGACATACTCGTTGCACAAGCCCATGGGAAACGACCAGCCAGCCTTGTTGGCTACTCGCTGGGCGCACTAACGATATTTACGTGCATGCAAGAACTATACAAGCGCAGTGCATTTGGAATAGTTGAGACAGTGGTGCTGCTAGGGCTTCCTGTAAACAGCGAAAGCAAATCTGCATGGACTGCGTGTTGCAACTGCGCTTCTCGCAGGGTCATTGTTGGCTACTCGACGAATGATTGGGTTCTAGCCTTTCTCTTTCGAACACATGCGTTCTGCTCAAGGCTTGCAGGAATGACAGGTGTAAACGCAGAGGCCATGTTCAAAGACCAGCCGCTTGTTCGTAGAAAGCTCAGCTGTCTTGATCTGAGCGAGACTGTTGCTCAGCATTCAGACTATCTGGACCGATTGGATGATATCATGCTCGAGATCACACAGCTTATCTGATGCATGTAATCTGTACAAGCCACTTCTCAGAGTTGCTAGAAAACTGGGGGGAGTGACCGCACCCATATATAGCAGTCAACTCTAAAATCAGATGTGTTGTAAATCGAAAAGTTGTTTTAGTAGCACATACTTGTAAATAAATCCAACATTTTCGTTGTTCCTGTATATCCTATTATACACATGGAGAAAGCGGAGTTAAGCGGACTTGATGTCCTTAGCAGTTTTTTAGAGACACTACCCGAAAAGCTGGAGAAAACACCGTATGATTACAATATGTATATAGAGTGGATGCAGCTGGTACGTGCAGTGGGGGATATCGACTCGTTGCGGATTTCTAGACAGCATATGCGTGCACGGCTAGCAATACCGGAGGATATGCTATTAGAGTGGGTAGCTGACGAGGAGGCACAGCCAAATGCACTCTACGACGAGAATGTACTGAGGAATGTGGTGGATATATTTGAGAAGGGCTTAGAGGAGCGCGTTTCCTGCTCGATGTGGCAAAGATACATTGATTTTGCAAAAAGGGTAGACAGCAATAAGGAGACGCTTGCGTGCAATGCAGCCGAAGCAGCATTTGGTGGCGCAGAGTACCTATTTTCAATTCTGAGACGGGCAGTAGAGGCAACAGGGCCGCATTATCTGCAGAGTCATGCCATTTGGACGCAGCTCAAAGACTATATTGAGCAGGAAATCAGTAGAGCAGGCGACGATCTACAACGTAGCGAGATGGCGGATTTGCTACAGAGGTTGTTTCTTGAGCGGTTGTCGCAGCCAAACTCTGGCTTGGAAGAGACATTTGGCATGTATTCCGAGTTTACGACACAATACAATGGCACAGACTATGAGCAACAGATGGTGAATGCAAACAAGATCGTCAGCAGCACACGTGTGAACTGCGCTTATAGGGATTCCTTGGAAGGTTCTTTGGCCAAAACCGATGACAGCTGGGATGGATACTTGCGCTACATTGACAAGCTAGTTGAGGATAAGAAGGCTGGTACTAATGAAGTATGTATGCTTTACGAACGCGCGCTTGGTTTGCATTGTTACTTGCCGGATGCATGGGATAAGTACATTCTTTATATGGAAGGCTCTGCAGAGAATATAAAGGCAGCACTTGATGTTGCAAGCAGGGCTATTCGGTTCTGCCCGTGGTCAGGAAAACTTTGGGCGCATGTAATCAATTTCACATTTGTTCAACAGGGCCATCGACAGGCCAGTGATGTATATACTCGTGCGGTATCCACACACGCAGTGGACTACAGTATGCTTGAACTTGGCTTGGCAGCAACTGCATGGTTAGCAGTTATGCGTTTGGGGCATTCTAACAATCCTGATACCTGTGCAGCCGCGTTGAACGCGGCATGCAATGAAAGCATAGATAAAGCATACACTCTCGATTTGGACACGGCTGATCCCTATCTGCTTCTTGAATGCTGCTGCGCATCCGCGCTTATTGATTGTTTAAACGACGTGGAAGGTGCTCGCAGGATATGGTTGCGGGTATGCAAGTCACGCAAAGTATGCGCCAACGCGTGGCTTAAGTTTGCTGAATTTGAGCGGATACACGGGACAGCCTCTAGTGCACGAAGCGTATATCGCCAGGCGGCTCAGCGCAGGCTTGACGCTCCCGAGCTTGTATTTAGCGCTTGGCTGCAGTTCGAGAATTCTGGAGGCTGTTTGTCCACGATATACGCAGCGGAGCGCACTATTAATCTACAGCGCCGTCTGTCACAGCGCCGGATTGAGCGAGCTATTTGCGAAAGTCGCGCCGAGGCTCCCGAAATACAAAAAGAGAGTTTAAGGTTGGATGAAGAGATACATGCAGAATCGACAGGGATTGCCAAACGTAGGCGGTCTGGCAGCCAATACGGTGTACATAGCACTGGCGCTGTTATGGAAGCCTCTGCGAGTGGCGAGATGGCCTCCAAACTACCGTATAATCAAAGTAAAGAAAAGACAATGCCTAGTTATAGCGCTGCCCACTACACCGGCCCAAGCGCATATACCAAAGATACTAGGACTGTGTTTGTAAAGGGGATCCCGCTGCAATATGATATCGGGAATATAGCAGCCCTATTTGGTGGCCCTGGTTGTGTTGAAAGTACAACATTGCTCACCGACAGACAGGGCGATTTCCGCGGTCAGGCAAAAGTTGTTCTGTCATCCACGGATGCCCTTATCGCCGCACTGGACAAGAACGGCTCCAAAATCGGTAACAATTTTATCACCATCCATATATTTAAGCCCCATCATCATACCCCCAAGCCATCAGCCGCCGAGGTAACCGTCGAGGTGAGGGGGTTTTCCCCAGAGACTGGGAATAAACAGCTAGGGAGCATTGTAAGAGATGTCGGGCCCATGATACGAGTGCGCAGAAACCAGGCTGGCGACACTGCGTTTGTTGTAATGGGCTCTCACGCGGCTGCTTCCAAGGCAGCAGACCTGTTTAATGGCCATGTTGTTGACGGGTGCATATTGTCGGCCAAGCTTGCAGAGGATGCAGCTGGCCTGGGACGCAAAAAGCAGACAGCATTAGCAAATGTTAACTACACTAACTTTGTCCCGCGTGCCACTGCTGCCTCTCGACCAGCAAAGAAGATGAAGATTGCTAGAGATCCGCAAAAGCCTTTACAACCCGTCGTAGCCACTTCTTCGGGACAAGATATAAAAAAAACCAACGCCGATTTTCGACAGCTTTATTTGGGTCAAGAGGGAAAGCATAGCGCATAGCTCGGCTTGACTCCAAAGGGCACAAGTTCTAGTTATACCTTGTTGCTAGTTGCTACATGTTCTTGCCCGAACCCATTTATACACAAAATAAAAACCCAACACCTGTGGCACCAGGTCTATTGATTACGCCGTTGGCGTATATTTCGCAATCCGACTATGGTAACTTTAGTCCCGCTATATTCTTTAATTGCAACGTTATTGCCCGAACCCATTTATACACAAAATAAAAACCCAACACCTGTGGCACCAGGTCTATTGATTACGCCGTTGGCGTATATTTCGCAATCCGACTATGGTAACTTCAGTCCCGCTATATTCTTTAATTGCAACGTTATTGCCCGCGGCTCACACAGGCCATTATTGGAAGTTCTCATTTTTTATTGTTAATATTCCATTAAGAAAGTTAAATTTTTACAAGTTACTCTTTATCAAGCATATACTTTTCTAGGTATATGCTATACACAAGATCACATGTATATTAATTTTAATTTGGTTCGAAAGGACAGACAGACGGAGAAAACCATTTTATATGACGCCCCTATGAAGAAGTCTCAGGCCATTGAGTGTACCACAATCTGAAAGAAAAAAAAATGGCTTACTAAACTTTTGTAAAGTTGTGGCCATGCGTGTATAGTATTCTATGTTGGCAAAGAAGCGCCTAACCTGTATAGAAATACAGCTATTGTGCATGCACAAACTTGCTGCTTGCCACAGCACTACAGTTACCAGACTTTATGCTTATCAACAAGTGTGGCCAATGATCCAATAAGTGCCGAAAATGCACTTGGATCGGGGACACTGTCGTCGTCAGATGTCGACGAAAGCTTGTAGACGCGGGGAATGTCAAGAGCAACCCCTATTATGATGGGCCGGGCATCATTTGGGCTAAGCTGCCGCTTGCGTTGAGCAAGCTCAATAGCTAAAATCTGATAAAGTGATGACGCAGTTGTGGCTGTAGGCGGATTTCCGAGAAGAAACTTCAAGTCCACAGGTAAATCAGAGATACCAGCCAGTCTGGAGGCGACTTGCTCGGCCTCCACAGGCTCTGTACTGCCAGTCATTCGTGATGCTATTGCTTGTATAAGACTGCCAATCGACTGAAGCTGAGTAAGAAGAACCACTGCACAGTTTGAAAATCCAAGCACTGCAATATCAGTGTGTTTGCCATTCACAACGGCAGCGGCGATATTGACCGAAACTGGGAACGCTGGCGGATCAATAGCAGCAATCATTGCTGGTACTGTGATAAAATCTTGCTGTTGCGTTAAGAGAGCTTGTTTGCTTTCCAAAAAAAAAAAAAAAAGATAAAAAAAATGACAAGTAGAGCGAAAAGCACACCAAAACTAGTGCTTTTAGTTTTGCACATTTGCTGTTTTATTATAACAAAAGTCGATATAAAATAACTATATTTTTGCTGCAATCATTATGGGGGCTTTGCATCAGGAGAGCAATGTGTTACACCAATAGCCCTGGTCTGACTGACGAGCTCTTGGATAAAGTGATATAATGAACAGATGTGCACTTTCAGGATGAGATCTTGAACCTGGAAGTGCGCTCAAGACCTACCATGCATGACCGCGATCATTTCAGCAAACAGGTCACCCAACTCAAGCATGAGCGCACCTGCGTACCCCAGCTTTTCTTTGCTGAGTTCCTTACTAAATCTTATGATTGGTACAAGGAGCGGTGCCAATTCCAAGCATACCAGGAAGACGCAAGTCTGTACTCCTCTGTTTGGAGATGACGACAGATGAAGAAATGCAATGGGCAGGCGACGGCGCCAAACCCCCGAGCTGGTATTTCCGATGGACTGCCTGTATGGCCAAGCACGACACGACAACAAAGAGACAAAATGTGCCAAAAATACCGCGCCACCGTCAAATCGCTTATTCTACAATCGGATGCTCAGGTTTTGTAACTCTGAGAGCATCCTCGGCTGGTAAACAGCCAAGCAAGAAAACCCACCCGATTTCTATTTGGCATGCCGCCACTTTGTGGATTGTAGCAGTACCCAGTTTTCTGATAGAGCCCATGATGGGCGCCATAGCCTTTGGACACAGACATTGATCTCACTTGTGATCTAGTTTCTTTCCCATGCTAAAATAAATCTATTCTCTCTTCTGCAGTTCTATTGTCACAGCACTCGCTGGGTTGTCACTTTTCAATAAAGGTTTTAGTATTAAGGATTCAAAGCAGAGAACTAATAAACCATTCACAAGTGCAAGCCGCTTAAGAGGGGGGAGGAGGATCACCCTCACTAATCGAATCACCTGCAGATCTGAGCGCAGATTCTGCTGGCTGCGACACTATCAACACTTCACAGTTGCAGCATGACAGTCCTTCCCTGTGCAACGACAGCACTGGTCACCTAAAACTCTAGGGGCAGCCACACAGCTCACTCACTCTTTCACATCCTGATTCAGCGAGATTAGCTGGGACTGCGCTACAATGTCATTGCAGGAACTGACTGGGCAGAGCTTCTCAGCATGGCTTTATTCATTGTCTGGAATGAGTTGCCGATGGCCAACAGGGTTGTAGTTGGGGCAGTTGACATCATGCTGTGCGAGATCTGTGGCATTGACCAGCCATTCGGCAGTAAAGCTTTTGTTGGAATTGGTGATCTTCGGCAGGTCGCTCCCGTTGTGCCTGGTGCAAGGTGTCTACAGACCATTTTGGAATCGCTAAAGGTTTCGCCGCTATGGAAATCTTTTTATATCCTGGATCTTCTTTAGCCAATGCGCAAGGCCAGTGATCCAGAATGGTCTACCTTTGTAAATAGAATTGGTGACAGCACTTCTGGTCAAGAGGTTGCTCTGCCGCTGGTGGCACAAATGGCTGCAATTGCATCGGCCATTGATTTCGTTTACCCAAACATTATCATTGGTGATGCTGAGGCCTATACTCACCACTTCCATTTTGTGCCAGCTCAATGCACAGGTGGATGAAATAAATAACCGTTACCGTTTACTTTCTGCTCCACTGTCTGAAGCGCAAAGCCAATATCAACAAAACTGCTAACCCCCTGACACAACCCCATTCTTTATTACTGTAGAAATGATATTAAAATAAGATCATTTTGTTGTTAAAATGGCATACAATCACCTCTTGCCCAGCGACACCTCTTGTCTTTGAAACATTGGCTTGAAATTGGCTACACATTATCGCTGTCTTGTATAATTATTTAGCTTTACTCCAAAAGTACCACCCGTGAAATGCAAAGGGCTTCAGAGTATACGATTGAGGCCCGCGAGCGTCCTGTACTGTGTATTCAGCTTTATAAAAAAGATACAGCCACTAGACTTGGGGACAGCGCTCACCCATGGCATGCGTTATTCGAGCAGTCAGATACGCAGCAGAGTGGACGACCCAACTCATGTGGGCCTCCTTTAGTTCAAGACCAGGCGGTGAATAACAACAGCCAGGCGCAGAAAGATATTACGGTCACTGTATGTAGTGCTGCTACATGCAACACAACAGAGACACTTTGCCATTTGAGTAATGATCAGAGTAGACAACATACCAATGCTTTTTCAGCGTGCTCTGCTGTTTGCGTGGATGAGATAAACACACAAGGTTTACTTGATGGATTGGAAGACCTTTACGATTTTGGCGATGAGAACATGAGGTCGAATGAAGCATGCAACGTCGCAAAGAAGGATTCTGTTGACATTAATAACACGGTAGACGACAACTCTTGCCTGGATAATCTCGACGATATGAATCCTGATGAGGCAGAAGCCATTATAAATCAACTCGGTGCATTCGAAAGCGCGAAAGCATCATTAGACTACAAAGCCGACTCACAAGTAAAAGAAGCTAACAGGGCGTTGAATGGCGGGCTACCACCAGATTCAAGCAAAAGACGGACATCGGCTGGGGCGCTGGATACTCTTGTGGATATGAGTGATGGCGAGGCAGAACGAATTGTTAACTCGCTTGGTGGGTTTTCGAAACCACCGCAGGTATTTTCCAAGAGTGGCAGCTCGCTTGCCAAGGGGCCACACAGCTCCAGCAGCCACAGTGACCGGACTGAACACGGTCCTTTCGACACAAAAACACAGCTGCAGGAGATCCCCGAGATGGATGATGCGGAGGCACGGTGCATTATAAAGTCGCTTGGTGGGTTTGCCAGAGCATTGAGCCAAAGTGAGGATGGCGTTGTGGCAACATCTTTTTCAGCCAAGATGGCAGTAACAACAGCGGCACTGCAGTCGCCGTCCATCCATAAGATGTGTTCTTTGTCTCCGGGGATGCCACCACCACCAGTACCTTGTATAGATCAGGGTATTGTGATACAAGCAACACCCAGCCAGTTTCCCTCGAAACAAGATGTGCTTTCCGCCAGACGCGCGCTGAAGATAGATGGCAGGAAGACGCAGATGCCCCCCTCCTTTAACACGCCTGTCAAGATGGGAGATGGTCGTCCAATGACGCCAGCACTAGGAAAGTCTGCGCGCGAAATTATGCAAGTATTGGAGTCAAAGAGGCGGCTGGCGTTTAAGCTACCAGGAGTTAAGCGACCTGCAGCAAAGTTGCGCTTTAATTCGCCCACAAAGCGCTTGGCATTGGACAACGGACAGATGGGCAGTGGCCAAGAGGTAGCGAGTTCTGGGGTTAGGCATTGTAGAGGCGGCAACAGTGACGGAGACTGTAGGCCGACAATCCAATTAATACAGTTTTCGCAGCCGTTTCGATCGCCAGCAAAAACCAACCAAAACAATTCATGCAATCGGGAAGCAAATCAACACCTGCTTAAACGTGTCCGTGCTCCTCCGGTGCTGCCTCCTGTGACACCAAAGAGGCATACAGCATTGCCATCAGTCAGCCTCAGCAGCACACACTTGCAAGCACATGGGTCAGAGAGAGCACTAGCACTATCATCGCCGAGGCAGCACTACAATTTAAAGTCGATAGCAGGACTATTAGCTGGCAAGGGTCTGCAGGAAGTCCCAAAAGACGCAGTCAGAATGACATCAGGGATGGCTATGTCCTATAGGTTCCAATCAGAAGTTCCTGGCCAAAATTGGGGTGCGGAAGAGGCGCGGCAAGCAATGCTTGCCCACGGGTGTGATCCAAGCACAACTACGAGAGCATGGGTCCAAAATCACTTTCGGTGGATTGTGTGGACTGGTGCTTGCTTTGCCCGAAGAATTCCGTCTCGGTGGCGCGAATTCTGGTCGATAGAGCGCACACTTGAGCGGCTGCTCTACCGACACAGGCGCGAAATTGATGGCAGCGAAAGGTCTGCGCTAAGGCGGATCATCGAAAAAGACTCTGCGCCCCAGCAGCTCATGGTGCTGTGTGTTGCGTCAGTAGAATATAGGGGCTCGGCGACGCTTATAGAGGTGACTGATGGCTGGTACAGCGTGGGTGCCCAGATTGACGCGATCCTTGCGCAGGCGATACATAACGGGAGATTGCGCGCCGGAGACAAAGTTGCTTGTGCGGGAGTGGGAGTGGATGGGCTCTCAGAAGGGGTCCAGCCGCTGTCGATGGAATCTGAGGCAGTGTTCCTGGTGCTCAACGCTAACTGCGTCCGCAGAGCGCACTGGGATGCCAAACTCGGATTCCAACAGGGCAGGACAATGAGCATGTCGCTTTCGGCAGTGCATACACAAGGCGGGGCTGTTGGCGCAACATTGGATGTGGTTGTGATGCGTAGGTACCCGATGCTGTTTATGGAGACCACGGCTAGTGGGCGGCGCATTATTCGCTCTGAAAAGGAGGAGGAGCGGGTGCTACTTAGGTTTGAAGATGAAAGAGCTGGAAGGATGCAAGAGTTGCTGGAGCAACACAGAACCCTACGCATTGCCGGCCATCGCGGAGTACAGAGCCGACCTGCCCTTGCGCAGAGCAGCTCACTGGATGAACTTATCACGAAGATGAATGAAGAAGATGAGGCGGCGGTGATCGAGGTGATTGACAAGGAGATGCCACGGCGCCAGGTTCATGGGTTGCTCCGCATGCTGGTATGTGACTACCCAGCACACAAGTTTAAACACTCGGAGACAAGAACCGGCAGGCTAGCAATGGTAACCATCTGGCGGCCGCGCAATATCGCCCCAGACGATATTCCAGAGGGTTCACGGCTGCTAATAACGGGGGCGGTGGTTTCGCCATATAGGGCCAGTGTGCACGCAGCGGTCCCTTTGTTGCATCTCAACTTCAGCAGCAGTAGTGGACGACTGAGGCCAATGACTGCAGACGCACGTGTGGTAGCGCAGACGGAATACCGCGAGCGCGGGGTGCTGCATGTTGACGAGTTGCAGCACGTAAAGACGAAGCAGGAGGTAGACATCACAGGTAACGTGGATAGCTATAGTGCTGAGCCAGACGGACGCAGAAGCGTTTTACGCCTGCAAAGCGCCGACGACCATGGTGTCAAGCATTATGCAGATATCGAGTTTTCTGCTGATGTGTTCGGCAGCATTTGCCCGCAGGCCGGCAGTACGGTTACGGTGCGCAACTGCCAGTACGCGTTGCAGCTCGGCAGCAGCACGCAAGAGTTCCGGCTCCATGCTGACGACACGGCAGAGTTTGTTTTCTAGTAGCTAGGAGCCTTTTATTGTTTACACTACCCAAGGAAATTTGTGATCACAAAATGAAGTACGATGTGGCATAAGACAAACTCGGCGAAGGCGCTCTCTGGAGATGCCTCAAATTGGCGCGAGTTGGACGGATTTGTCTTTATGCGCAGGTTTGCAGCAAAGACAAAGCAGGCAACAGCAGAGCCAAAGCCGGCGAGGAAGGCATTGTAGGGAAAGGTGCCGACCAGAACACAGTACACAAACTGAATTAGACCGACAGCGACGCAGAAGACCATGTATGTGTCGATGACCTTGAGGCGCTGCGGCGTGGTGGCCGCATAGTCGCGAGTGAGCTTTGTAAGGACATCTGTGGGAGCTGGCATTGAGGAGGGTGCGTAGTAAAGCAGAGACAAAAAAAAAAAAAAAAGTGCGCCTGGTAGTGCAAAGAGCTGTGGAGTACTGAAGTGGTCGTCTGACACAGGCCTTTGCTATAAGGTTACTTATCCAACTGCCAGCACTGTACCATGTTTCTTTTGGGTGGTGGTGGATGTTGTTGTTGTTGTTGTTGTTGTTGGGAGGTCGCGCAACGCTTTTTATGAGCTTGCCTTCTTTCTAAGTTTTGCCTTTTCCAACAAGTATAAGCACAAACACTCCACCCTCTTTAGTTCAGCATCACAGCACGCTACCATCCGATGGCCGACTCCATCATTACGTCGGTGACGCAGCAGACGGCGTTTGCGCGGCCGCATGGCGACTCGGGCAGTGACTTTCTCCCAGCGCAAATCCCGCTGAATGTGCGTGGGCGGCACTTTGTATTGGACCGGGAGACCCTCAACCACTTGCCGGAATCGTTGCTTAACACAATGTTTCCAAATGGGGTGGTGCACCTCGGACGCGGGTACGACACATACGGGTACGGCGCAGGCGACTACTACTACGGTGGTGCGGGCGAGGCCGAGCAGACGTGGGTGGACTTTGACCCCGACATGCTGGAGCATGTGCTGCAGGCATACGGCAGGGCGCTGGGGGTGGACGCAGCAGAGCTCAGCGGCGCGCCGCAGGGCGGAACTCAAGCCACCAACAGCGACGGTAACGGCGATCATAACAACAGCAGTGACAGTGGCAGCAGCGAGGCGCAAGTCGAAGCGCGCGACGATGCAGCGTGGCCCAACTACACTAGCGAGGGCAAGGCCAATGTCTCGGGCAGCGCGGCGGGCGCTACAGGCGCTACAGGCGCTACAAGCAGTCGGGGAAACAACGACAGCTTATCGACATTTACAGACACGGGGTCGGGGTCGCATGTCAACAGCAGCAGCGGTGCAACGCAGAGCACATCGTCATCAGCGGTGCTTAACTACATGAGGTTTGTGTCCGGAGCGCAGGCGCAAGTGCAGGCACCGACGACGCCGGGCAATGCATCAGGCGGGGTGGCGTACCACGACCGCAACCCGCTGGTGGTGTTGCGCGAGGAGTTGGACTACTTTGTGGTGCCAGCGTCGGGTAGAACGCGTGGAGATGTCAGCGATGTGCCAGGTTTCACGCTGGGTATGGCTAAGACGCGCTGCGGCGAGCTGCTTGCCGAGGACGACAGCGTCTTTGAGCCGTTGGAACGCACCATGCAGCGCAACTTGGACAAGTGGCGTTCCAAGGTCAACGCCGAGGGCGCATCTGACGAGGCCCAGGCGCTTCAGTCTGCCAGCATCATTGAGCAGCAGCTCATCGACATGCTGTGCTTGGCCGGTTTTCCGCGCGACGCCAGGTGGGGCTGCCGCCGCGTCGAGCCGTCCCGGTCGTCTGTCACCAGCCTGCTCACCGTTCCGCTTGACGAGTCTGCCGACCAGTCGCGCATGGTTGCAGCTCAGAAGCTGCTACTCTTTTACAAGAAGCCTGCCCGCAAGTGCTGGTGGGAGGGCGAGGACGTCAACGCCGGCAACTCGGACCACAAGATTGACCTGAAGCTGTGGTGCAGGCGCACCTGGACCCTGGAGCTTGTTCTGGTATAGCTTACTCACCAGCTTGCAGGCTTTTTTAAACTCTAATGGTTGTAGTGCAGGCGCACCTATAGCTTGTTCTAGCAAACCCCCACACTAATCTGGAGGCTCTTTAAACTCCAACAGCTGTGCTATTGTATTTTCAAGTAAAATAAAGCTGCTCCACAACATGCCTACTGCCTGCCCCCAGAAGGCGCACGCCCCTGGTCTCTTGCCTGCTTGCTTCTCCCTGTCGCTGCTTGACTGGACGCCCTTTCGCTGGCTTGTGCCATTGCTTTGCCTTAATTCAGAGTTTGGACACGCGCACATTGCGCTTGGCTTGCGCTGGCGCATCGGGCTTGTTAATGCGCAGCCGCCGCAGCTTGCTCTATCCGATGTGTATCATCACAAAGACCATGAAGCGCTGCTGGTTAGTCGCGGGTTAGAAACATGCGCTGCGTTTACGTTTATGCGAAAAGACATTCCGAATTTGAACTTTTCTAGCCTACCTTTTCCTTTGCCTTGAGAGCATTTGTCTTAGGCTTACCACTATACAAACGAGCTGTATCCCGCCACACACGGGTCCGGAATGGGCCGGCAGTGGTAGCGACCCTTGTAAGTGCAAACATTTTCTTCTAATCAGCAACAAAAATAAAGTAAAGAGGGTTCAAAAGATAAAGTTTCTTGCCCTCAGCGCCCGATCCGCTTTCCATTCTTGGAAGTCGCTGCACCCGCTGAAGTCCTGCTGCCCGCCAGCGCATGGCTAGTGTCATTGATGTGCTTGAACAGCTGGTTACGCGACGCGAATCCCTCAGTACAAGTGTTGCAGGTGTACTCGTCATGCGTCTTAGCTTTTTGCCGCTGTCGTCGCTGCTCCCGCTTACTGGGATGCTGCGTGGTTGTCAGGTCTTCCGACGGCGCGGATAAAGTCGGTTCATCCACAAGCTGTTGCTCTTGCTGGTGCCACCGGCGTTTGCCTTTCTTGCTCTTCTTGCCTCGTGCCGCTTGAGTCATAGATAACTCCCGAATCATCTGCAAAAGAGCATCGCTCTCATCGCTCTTACCGGTGGTGCCCGCCTCTGCCTCTGCCTTTGCTTCTTCAGAATTTATACTCTCAAGTTCCTCTGTAGCCTCGCCTGTGCTCACATTTTGCGTCTTTGCAAGCAACTGCTCTTCTCGCTGAATCTCGCGTCGAAACGCTCGGACTGCCTTCTGATGCTTCTTGCTCTGTTCGTGGTTTACCTTTTGTGCCGCAGACTTGAATTCCTTCTCGCAAACTGCACAGAATAGCTCATCTTCGTCGGCGGAGCTATCGCTATGTGATGGCTGCTCGCGGCCATCAACCGCTGCACCCTCGGTGTAATTGGTCTCTGGATCTTCGCCAAGTAGATCGTCCAAGACGCTGGTATAGTCTACCTCCTCCCAAGCCTGGCAAACATACGAGCCAGCACCATCAACAGCCGCCGCTCTCTGTTCAAGTACACGACGCTTGCGGTTGAACTCCTGTTGTTGCTGCTGCTGCCGCTTTTCCTCGACATAGCGTTTGTAGCGTGGATCGCGTCGTTTCAGCCATGCCGCAAGGTTCTGGACTGCATCAACAAATTCACGCTTGGCCTTGTCGCGCAGGTGCCTGTTCTCCTTCTCCATCAGCCGACGGATCTGCCTATTGTCCGCGTCTGCAAGCCGGTACCTGTCGAACCACCCAAACGATTTGCGCGTTGTGAATGTCGTCCAGAAATTATAGAAATCTCTCAATGTAAATCCTGTCCCCTCGCCTCTCCGCCTCGTGCCTCTAGAGGCCCCTTGCATGCGCGCGTACATCTCATCTTCGTCATACAGCGTGTGCGCGTCACCAAAGCTGAGGTTGCGAATAAGATCGAGCCTGTCCTCACTCTCCGCATCAACTACCTGCAACTCTTCGTCGCGCAGTGTGTCAAATAGACTGCGGTAGACTGCAAAGAACCCCTTTGCCGAGTCGTCAAACCCGCTAAACGATGACACGCTAAAGTATCGCATCAGCACAGAAGTTGGCGTAAAGCTCACGCTGGCGTTCGGGTTGTTCTGTGCATAACCGCCGCTAGCCGATGCCGTGGCTGCATACTCATCGCCGCGTAGAATCTGCTCGCGATGGTCGTCATACCATGCACGCTCGTTTGGGTCACTTAGAGTCTCGTACGCCTCCCTGATTTCAGCAAATACCTGTGTTGCCTCTTCAGCATTGCCGTGGTTTTTGTCTACACAGAAGCCCAGTAGTTGCCATGTCTGCTGCTGCAGCTGTCAATTTAAGAAGTAAACACGTTGCGGGCTCAACACATCGGGAAGTAAACCCCTGTTAAGCTAAGCTCCTTTGCGTACCTGGATGCCATACAAGCGCTTGCTTGCGATATGCTTTTTTTAACTCGGAGTCATTTGCGTTACGCTCAACCCCGAGCAGATCGTAGTAGCATGTCCTCGCCATCTCCACCAGTGTACGCGGGTTCCCGTAGTCTGGACACACTACCTTGGTATATGTCTCTGCCGGGATTCGACTTATTGAAAGGCTACCTGTTTTTTTTTTTTTTTTTTTTTTTAAGAAAAGTCTGCAGAAATGAAAAATTGCTGCAGTCTGGGCCATCATTGGTTGTGTGTTGGCTGTTGTTGCACTTGGTTGTAGGGGTTGTAGGGGTCGTAGGGGTCGTAGGGGTCGTTGACAGTGGAAAAAAAAAAGAGAGAAACGGTAGAAAAACATTGCGTATTAGTATTTTGTTCACAGCAGACTTTAGTTCAACTACCCTTCACCTCCACAATTCGTCTACATATTTTGGCATGTTCCTGATCGCTTACCTATAGAGATAGCCACTAGGTGGTCTCTAGCATCTTGCTTTTGCATGTTGACCCCGTGGAAGGACGCCCCCGTAAGGGCGCTCTCAGCAATAGCCAGGTCAGAAGCTTAAGGTAGACTCGTTTAGTCAAAGGCCGCGCCCTGGAGCAATTCAATCAGCAGCCGCCCACTGTCGCTGTCGCTATCATCGCTATCAGATGGAAGTGGACGCTTGGTGTTGGTCTTGTCAGGCTGTTTACGCATCGGATTCTGGAAATGCTCCGACACACACCCGCTCTCCCGGAGACTCTGCAGAATGTGCCGGAAGTTCAGCACTGCCGCTGTATCACGATTCCACATACGCGCACGAGTGGAATCCTTGTATTTCGCAACAGACTTCAGACAGTATTTGTTTTTACAACGTAGAAGCCCATTGCACAATACATCCTTCTTGTTTACACGTTGCCATGACTGCGGATTAGGAATATTGTGAAACTTCTCTAGGCCGCTTCCACGGGCAGGACACAGACTAGATGTCTTATACTCATCCAGTAAATACACTGTGAAACTATGCTTCCTCAGCACATCTCACCAGCCCTTACCATGAATTGGCTCATGGAAGCACACCATGCCAGCCGACCAGTTGCCAATGATGAGCACGGCATCTCTACCAAACTTTTTATGAAGACCTTTTGCAAACCGATTATCTGCCTGCACTTTATTCCAATATGCAGACAGACGCAGTTTCCGGTGCAGTGGATGGCTCTCTGGCATCCTATCGACAAACGGCAGCTTCCTCTGTGCCTTCTGCTTTGACTACTTGGGATTAGCAGGTCCATACTCCTCATGAATCTGGTGTGTTGAACTAGCATGTATAGTCATCGTTTCATTATAGAAGTTGTCTAGTAGCTCCCAAACCTCTGAACATGCCTTAATATATGCTTCATACTTCTCTGGATTGACAGTACTACAACACATGTTTTGTAGTGATTTTTTGGCTGCATGGATGCAATTTCCTAGATAGGTTTTCTTGACCTTTTCCCGAATGACTGCAAAATGTCCCAACTTTTTTTCCTTATTGCACTTCTTACGACTAAGCCGAAATACTTTGCGATCCATTGGTGTACTTGTCTTGTGCATGCAATGGAAGATGTCACCACGACCTGGATCCATTAGCACACATTTTCCAATAGTACTGTGTAGCTTTTCTGGCAACATTTTATGAATAGACTGGCAATGATCTGACTCTCCATTAGCCTCATCATCATTATCATTGTTATCACCACCACTATCATCATCACTATTAGCTGCTATGGCTGCACCAGTAACTGTCTTTAGCCTTTTCCATTGTCCACTAGCTTTTCCTTGATCAGTCTTGAATATAATCGATATTGCAACCCCATCCATATTGACTGACCCATGGAAATTGTAATTGCCTTGCTGCTTGAATGGGCAAGATTTCAGGCTGAGCACCTCACCCCACTTCTCAACAGGTGGAGATCTTGGAGTTGGCAGGTTCAGGATAAGCTGGTAGAGGATCTTAGTATCTAGGTGCATGTGTGCATGCACCCAGATCTTGCATAATGGAAAGCACTGCATTGACTTGGCCTTCTCCTCCTCCAGGATGCAACAGAGCAGGTAAAATGCCTTCAGATGCCTCTGCGGATTGGCTTTTGCATCTTAATATATGTCAACCTTAGCAAATGCATTATCAATGACCTTGTCCATATTACTATGTTTACTGCCTTTTTGTAATCGCCACTAGATTTCTTGCGTTTCTTGCTTCCTTTGCCCTTGTTGCCCTTGATAGGGTCAGCATATGTTGCCCAGACTGGCTTTAGCTGCGCATACACCTCTTGCGCCTTGGGGCTGAACTGGTCCTGCTTGATATACCTTGAGCGTAGTGCATCTTTAATCTGTTGGGCAGGTCTCCAGATCTCCACAAAGCAGGCCTTGCAAATCTCAGCTCTGCTTTTCTTGGCCTTCTTCATCTCTTCTTTCAAGTTCTCTACCCGCTTCTTGGTATCCAGCAGGACATTGATCATATTTCTTAGAGTTTCACCAAATTGTAGCTTGACATTGAGGAGGTAAGCCTGCTCTATTGTAGTATTAACATATGCTGCAATCTGGGACATTTTGCTATATTTTAGGTGCTGAATTCCTGCAGCCTTCATATAGCCACCAATATGCCTACTGACTAGGTCTCTATTTATCTTGGTTCTATCCCAGCACCTTTTGGCTTCATATCAACCAAAGACATAAAAACAGTATAAAAGAAGTTGGTACCAATAAGAATACTAGGATTGAAGGAAGGATCTAAAAGTGGCACATTAATAAATATCCATCAGGCAAGCTGGCAAGCATGGGCAGTAAGGTTGTGGACCTTTCCTATGAGCTTTCGGATGTCAGGAATAAGACCTGGCTTCCACTCGACTGAACAAAGAGAGGTCTTAACAACTGTTATACTAGACTTCATTAATAAAATAAAATAAAATTTATAAAACTTGTCCTTTGTTTTTTTTCTGTTTTTTTTTTAACTATAGGTTTCTTTACAACTAAATACTAATAAAATCCATGGAAGCAATGGAGAAAAGGGGAAATTGGTTATTTGGTATGTGGAATCAAAGAAATATGTTTTGTAGGCGCAGATGCCAGCTGTTGTATAATAATCTTTGGTTAGAGGAACATAGGATAGGTATTAAAGACCTTCGATCAGACAATTGACAATAGAAGTTAGTCTATATAAAAATTCTTGCAGAACTGTTTTATATATTTGTCTTAGTTATACTACTTTTTTGAAAAAATTTGTAACAAATGTTACTTAAAGTTGAGTGAAACATTAAGGTAGTATTACTGGAATTCTACTATTTAATTTTACTGTGTATTAGTGTGACTTATAAATATATATTTGAAACAATTAAAGCGAACTAAAATTTCATTTCTAAGATCTCGGGAAATGAAACTTTAAATACATGTAAGGTTTACCCACTGATTTCAGGGTCTTGATGTGTCCCGCTGATTGATTAATGTGTGTGACAAGTATAGTCCATTTGTAGCATAATAAATTCTCGCTTCCTCAAGTCACTGAATACAAGCTATATTTTGTAGAAAAAACTATATAAAAGAAAGAAAGCAGATTCCAACTAGGAACCACTCCAAATGTTATTATAAAAGGGATCAGGCTGTGGGGAAGCCCAATCACCTTTGTTAACAATGATCGCAGATTTGATCTGTGACATTGTAAACAACAGTGTGTGTTGTTCTTGTATTGTTAGTATTTTTATAGAAATCATATAGAAACTATATCAACTATCTACTTTTATTTAAAGAGTATGATGTAGTGAGCATGTTTATTATGTGATACTTGGTTTTTGTTTGTTGGGTGTCTTGTCCTATGGATGGATAGGCTGTCTTTTGCCGGCTGTGTCTTGAGATGAGAGAAGCATATGGACTAGTTAAAGAGTATTGCCTGCCAAGTGAATCAAATGAAAGGAAGCATCGCAGATGTTGATGCTCCATGGGCTGTAACTGCCAGTGCTGTTGACTGTGACTCCTACTCATGTCACAGGACATGTGTAGTTGCCATTGGCTGTTTCCTACTCCACTGCCAATGACCCCTACGACCCCTACAACCAAGCGCAAGCAATACCCCCACACACAACACAAATGCACTGCCCGAATGGCACAAACCCGCCACACCTAATTCTGCTAAAATAATCATACGCCGACGCTAATAATTTTGTAGTAGTAGTTGTTGAAAAAGGGAAAAGAAGCCCAAGACCATCATCCACCCCTCCACGCTCGCTGACCATTATCCTACTCTCTGTTATGCTATGCTTTCTTTGCGAACCTCTGGCTTCTTCCTCCTAACCTTCTTTTTAGGACTTTGTTTTCTGGGCCTCGTTGTTGCTTCTTTGCTCTCTTTTGGTTCTGGCGTGCGGGGCTTGTACTGCCTTGTATTAGCCGTTGTGTCTTTTTCTCACACGCACACATAGAAACATAGCTTTTTCTGCTTGTGCTTAAAAGTATCGCAAATCCACCTTCCATTTATTGAGCCCGCCTCTCCTCTTCCTCAAATTCGTTTTTGCAATGTCTGGGTATGCTACTGATGAGTTTATGCTTGATAATTCGGAAGACGAGTTTGTGTACTCTGAGGACGAGTTCCAAGAAGACAATGTTGAGAATGCCACGCCCGCACAATTCACACAGCCCTTCCGCTCTCAGACACAAGCTGAGTATTCCGCAGATGCAGCGTTTGACGACGACGCCGACGACTACCTTATGGATGGTGACGAGTTTGAGCCTATACTAGGTTCGCTGCAAAAGAAAAAGCCCTGGGAGGTTGACTTTAAGGTATACGATCCGCACGACCTACTTGTCAAGCAGGAGGCTATAGTTGATCGTCTACAGTCGCCCTTGGCCCTTTCAAGGGAGACGACGACGCTGTTGCTGCGCTGCTGCTTCTGGAAGGAAGAGTCGCTACTTGAAAGCTTTTTATTAGATAGGGATGGCACGCTTGCCAAAGTCGGGTTGCCGGAACATCCGCCAAGGCCCAAGTTTGAGGCCGGGGACGAGAGTTTTATGTGCGAGATATGCTACTGCGATGGAGCTGACGAAACCTATCTCGCCTTGTGGTGCGGGCACCGCTTCTGCCGCGACTGTTACAGAGCATATGTCAGCGGCAAGGTCCATGAAGGTGAGTCCTGGAGGATACGCTGTCCTGCTGTAAAGTGCAGAACGCTGTTAGGCCTGGAGCCTGCGCGGTTTATTCTAGCCGACGATAAGGCTATGCTTAACCGTTATGAAGAGAACCTGACGCGCAGCTTTGTGAACGACCTGCCGACATTCTCTTGGTGTCCGGCGCCAAACTGTGAATATGCGATCGAATGCCAGGTTCCTCGCTCAACTTGGGAGACCACTATTCCTACAGTACACTGCCGCTGCGGAAAAGCGTTCTGTTTTAGCTGCAAACATGACGACCACATTCCAGCACCGTGCAGTCTGGTTTCGATGTGGATGCAAAAGTGCAAGGATGACTCAGAAACGTCGAACTGGATCAAGGCAAACACCAAAGAGTGTGTCAAATGTAAATCCACAATCGAGAAGAATGGCGGGTGTAACCACATGGTCTGCCGCGAGTGCCATCACGAATTTTGCTGGGTCTGCATGGGGCCTTGGGCCGAACATGGTCAAAGCTACTATAACTGCAACCGCTTTGACGAGGACTCGAGCAAGAACGCCCGTGACTCGGTCTCTAAATCCCGAGCCATGCTTGAGCGCTATCTGCATTACTTTACGCGCTACAACAACCACGAACAGAGTGCCAAGCTTGCACGGAGGCTGCTGGCTGCCACAGAGAAGAATATGGATCAGATTCAGCGTGATCACACGCTGTCGTGGATTGAGGTTCAGTTTCTGAGCGAGGCGGTTGATGTGCTAAGCTTGTGCCGCTCGACGCTCAAATGGAGCTATGTCCTTGGCTACTATATGAAGTCTGGCAACCAGAAGACTATCTTCGAAAACAACCAATCTGATCTGGAAATGGCTACTGAACTGCTCAATGAGTTGGTTGAGAACCCCATTACTGAGGACGGACCATCCATTGAAGAATTCAAGCGCATGGTCATAGACAAGTCCACCTATGTCAAGACCAGGTGGGAGACCATTCTAGCCGACATCACAGCCGGTCTTCAAGAAAATAGATGGCAGTTTGAAAGCGAATAGCCGCTGACAAACACTGCCGCCACATCTTTTAATCATTTGTGTCTCTTTTTGTTACATTAAAGGCGTATATGGTTGTCTTTTATGAGGCCTCAATGTTTAATTCTAAATCTCTAGGTCGTCATCAGGATCATCCTCGTCCCAATCGTCCTCATCGTCGAGTTGATAATGAATCTCGCCATCACCGCCGTCTTTTGCCACTGCAGGTATTAGCCTTGAGTTGCTCTTCTGATATAACTGTGCCTCAAGATAGGGAAGCTCAACGCTCGCCCTATCTTGGCGCTGCTTCTCGGTTAAACTTAAATTAAATGACAAGTTGGTAGCTGGGTGGTCTCTAGCGTCTGATATTATTTCTAATTGCCCGCTTCCTGGTACAGGTGTCGATCCAGACGCACATTGGCCTGCGTCTGGGATTGATGCAGCCGATGAAAGCTGAGCTGTGGTCTGGATGAGAGAAAACTCTGGACGCTTTTGCTCGTTGATTTCAAATTTTGACAGCTCGTATCCCACTTTTCCAGAGCGCCGTTTATGCTCCAAACGAACAAGACCACGGCGGCAGTCGTTGTTTCCAATTGATACAAATGGCTGGGCTCGCCCATCCGAATACCACCCAGGCATCCATGTTTTCAGTGCACTCATGGGGAAAATGTCGATTACAGCATCAGCAATACAACTCAAAGTATTCTGGACTAGTGACTGGCCTGTAATGCTCTGGAAGCGCCCATCTAGCTGATCTGCAATATCACGTGGAAAGCGCGCTAAAATGCGCGACTTGCTATTATTGCCGATCAAGTGCCGGGCGTTGCGGAGAAGAGCCAATGTTAACGCATGCGAAGCGCTCAGCAGAGGTTCGATATCGTCAAACACTACCATTACCGCATCCCCATGAATAAACTCGCCAATATTCTTCTCCAGCTCAGCAAATAGTGCTACAGAGCTAGTCGGACATTCTGCCATTTGGTCCACTAAAAGGCGGTAGTTAATGTGCGTTGTATTTGAAGTATGCATGATATCGTCGCTGAGACCTCTCTCCAGACAAACTACAACAACACGCAGGCCAAAATGCAAGCTTTCCCGCGTCATTGCCTCCAGAAGAGGAAGTGATGTTTGCTGCGCAGTCTCGGAGAGAATGATCAGTGGCACTGAGTACTGCTGGTGCAAAGCTATACGCTTTATTGAAAGTCCGTTACTCATGTTTCTCAGTGCGCGCTATAGATTTCCTGTCCGTATCTACGCCCTGATTCTGCATAAAACCAAAAGATATGATAAAAATAAATTGCAACCATACATGAAGCAAGGTGCGCTTTTGTTTTTTTTTTTAAAAAAAAAAAACATTTTCTATTTTTTGATCGATTAATTTAAAAGCTGCTTTATTAAATTCTCTAATGAAGACAAAGTGATATGGGCGATGCCGTGCAATATTTTCCAGGCTAAGGTAGCACCTTTTTCGACCGGATGCTCGGGTTTTGTAACTCTCAAAGCACCCTCGGCTAGTTTCTAGCTAACCAAGAAACCCCACCAAATTTTTATTCGGCACGCCATCACTTTGTCGATTGTAGCAGCAACTGGTTTTCTGATGGAGCTTATGACGAACAACATTGCTTTTGAACAGTGACATTGATTCCCTTTGCGTTCTCGTTTTTTCCACACTTCAATGCGTCTATTATTTTGTACACATGCGTATAAACATGCTTTTTCATGTAAAATGTTGTTCTATTACTTACTATTTAAATGAAGTTCATATTTTAGCATGTAGACATCTTCCAAAGAGTATATAGTTTATTTACTCATAAATGTATGTTGTTCTGCTTATTTGCTTTTGTACTTTTATCCTAGTATCTCCTTGTATTGTTAGTAGTTTTTTTTATTGAAATCACATGGTGACCAGAGAGCTAATATCTATATATTTTTTGAAAAAAAAAAGTATGTAGTGTTTTCTTATTGAAAAAATAATCAGTTTTTTCTTATCAAATGTTCTTGTCTTGCAGATAAACAGGCTGCTATTTGGAAACAAGAGAGGTATGTAGTAGTATGTTGCGGCAAGTGGCCGTGTATCTTTAGTGAAGCAAGTGACTATAGTTTAAAGAATCTTTATTCTTCTTAATGAAACACATTTGAAAACTATTGTTGATCATCTTGCTTTTATACAGATTCACCAACACCTCTTGCAATTAATTCCTGTCGTAACTATTACCAGGATATGAGTAAGATCATATCTTGGTTATTGTAAGTCAGGGGATTAATCACTTCCAATGCGACATTGCTCTGAACGCGTTTCATGACCCCTATTATGTCTTGTGTGGCGCAGCTCATGGTTAATGTCCGAGGGCCATTCGGCCCTCGCAACAAGTATCATCAACGGTTATTACTTGCTTAGAATAACAAACAGAGTCAGCCCGGCTGGTATTGGTTCTTCGTGGACTGCAACTTTGGTTATTGACATTGGCTGTTACCTTCATCATTGTTTACAGTGCAAAACCAACGCTTACCATACCTTCACTACCCTCTGCCATACCGCAAGGCTGAATGCTGCGTAAAGAAAGGGTTTATTGTGTAAGCAGCCTCAACACAGATTCCCTGATCTAGATCATGGAATTGTGAACCCCTTTCCCTTTTGCGTCTTTCATCTTCCATTTGCCCGCTTTTCCGGGGCTTCTCGTGACACTTCGCGCCGCAGCTTCTTCTTTTCCTTTTGCTTATACAGATTTTTTTTTATTTCTTCTTGAACCTTTTGTGTGGAAGGCTTGAATCAACTTATATATTTTTTTTTACAAGAAAGACGGCAATTACTAAAACATGGCCCTAAAGCGGATTAACAAGGTAAGTGTTAGTGTTGCCGCTTCAATCTGCACATCCAACTTGTGCGAATTCATTCCATCTTTACATCTTGATGCCAGCTAGTTATGTTCGGCTCTGTCAGTGAGTACTGGTTTAGTCTTAGAAGCATTGCAGAGGTCTATATAGTATTATATCGCTTTACCAGGCGTGGTGTTTGATAGTCTCTGACCCACTTTTGTGTAGGAATGTGGGCATCTAGTTGGCAATTTCTATATTTTATAAAGTGCCTTTTTTTTTTACTTGCATAAATGCGCAATAACTAATTGTTTTGGACTTTGCCAAATTTAGGAGCTTGTGGATCTCGGACGCGACCCCCCTTCCTCCTGCAGCGCTGGTCCGTTAAAAGAGGACCTTTTCCATTGGCAGGCGACTATCATTGGCCCGGTAAGTTTGTTTCATTATTATTTAGCACACTACATGCATATATGTGCTATATAGTCGGGCGTGGGGATTTTAGATACAGCAGCACTTTTTACTAATTGCTATCAGGCACTATGGTTTTTTTTTTTTTTTTACAAATATTTTGGTGAGTCTACTTGTAGGCGGATAGCCCGTACCAGGGCGGCGTGTTTTTCCTCTCCATCCACTTTCCTACTGACTATCCATTCAAGCCCCCAAAGGTCAACTTTGCGACTAAGATATATCACCCAAACATCAACAGTAACGGCAGCATTTGTTTGGATATCCTCAAGGACCAGTGGTCTCCTGCGCTGACTATATCAAAGGTGCTTCTATCTATTTGTTCGCTGCTGACTGATCCGAACCCCGATGACCCACTTGTGCCAGAGATTGCTCATACCTACAAGACTGATCGACCACGTTATGAAAGTACGGCAAAAGAATGGACGCGGAAGTATGCGGGTAAGTATCATAGAATTTTGCGACTCACAAGTAGAGATCACATCATTTTGTGCCGATGGCTCTAGTTTGTCTGCGTTTCCCATTACTAATTTTTTAATTGGTATGCCACTATTGCGTTTTACTTAGCAGACAATCCTAGCGTAACATCTAGCGTAAAGCCCGGTACAAGGCGCTAGACCCAAGCTTTAAGAATGGATCTCTTTCTTTTTCTTTTTTTGCAAACGCACGCTTGCGTTTGATTTTCTGGCCTTTCCTCTTGGCGCATAATAAACACTTTGTTGAAAAGTTTTGCTGGACATGGTTGATTCTTCTGGTGTCCGTGGGCACGCTGGTGTAGTGTAGAATGTGTGCTATGTTATTATAGTTTCTTTGAGATAGTATACATGGTGGATAGTGGGCAAAATAGCATACTGGTTCTGCAAGAAACAGAGTCTTACACAACCATAGTACATATTGTGTATCAGACGGGATTGGACAATGGCTACTTCCTTTTAATCTTATTCAGACCTATAGCTTTACAGTCTGCAAAAAAGGAAACCGCAATGTGTGGTGATAGTAATGTTTTAAGAGAACTATTGACGCACCAAGAGAATGACGTTTGCGTTGACAGACAGGAGGAAAGAAGCGAAAAAACACAGCATTTGTCTGGTTACTCTGTCCACTGGCGCAGCGCAGGGATCCATCGTCAGGACCCATGTCCCAGCCCAAGTGCAAACGCACTACCAACAACGCAAACCTGTTGACTCTTTTTTAACAAAGACCTGCAATGCTGAATGCCACAAACCGAACTTATATATGCAAAAAAAAAAATAGTAGGATCTACAGCTCAAGATCTTTTTCAACCATGCGAGTGCAAATTGGATGATAAAAGTTGCGCAGGCGTGCAAAGGTCTGCTCCGCTATATCACGGCCTTCTGGACAGGCGTGAAGCAGGCGATATAGCGGGCGCGTGTACTTCATACGTCCTTGTGTCGATAGCATATCGATAACGGCATCTGTGACTTGCATGTAGTTGGATTTAAGCGACAGAACCAACCAGCCAAACCTAACCTCACAATTGCGGTAACCAGTCAGCTTGTATGTGCGGTCAATTGCGGCAAGTGTGTCTGGCTGGAGTGGTGCAGCTTCAGAAAGGCGAGTAAGAAATATCACTTGCTGCATTGTCGAGAAAACTTTGATGTCATCGGGGGTAAATTGCGAGTAGGATGAATCTTGCGCGGCCTGCAACCAGCGATCAGCAAGCTCGAGACATGTCTTTTGAGGACGTTCATCATACTTGTTGTTGCAAGGCGGCATGCCTGGCGCCAACAGCCACTTGTCCCATTCGATCTTATTCAGCAGAGCTAGCTTACTCTGGTCGGTTTCAGAAAAGTACTGAAGCAGATGATCCTTCCAGTCTGAAGTTCCAATTGACTGTCCCTGATACGAGTTAATATATGAGCGCATATACGGGCCAAAAACAGCCTCCCCACCCAGAAGGTTCTCGAGGTAGTAGAGCAGATGAGCACCCTTATCGTATGGCACAGTTGAGTATGCATCATCGGGATCAACGCCATCTAGGCTTGGCACCAGCGCAGTCAGTGGATTGTTCTTTCCATAGAATCTTACTGATTCAATAAGATCCGCCTCACCAATGACGCAACTTAGCTGGCGTGCATCTTCGCCGTGAAGCCGTCCAACAATCTTGCGCTCAAAAAACGTGGTCCAGCCCTCATTAAGCCAAAAGTGCTCCCAGTTTTTTGCAGTAACTAGATTGCCCGACCAGCTGTGCGAAATCTCATGCGCAATGACATCTGTCAGTGAACGGTCGCCAGCAAGCAGCGTAGGCGTCACAAAAGTAAGACATGGATTCTCCATGCCTCCAAATGGAAATGACGGCGGCAACACTAGCAGGTCGTAGCGACCCCACAGGTAAGGCGAAATCAGTTCCTCCGCAGTCTGCAGAATCGTTTCCATTTCGGCAAACTCCCAGGCACACGAGTCAATATTCTCTGGCTCCGACCATACTGCACACCGCTCGCTAACATTCGCCGATGCCAGATTGCCAACAACCAAAGCGATGAGGTACGAAGGAATGGTAATACGCTGCTCAAAGTTGAATATAGTCGTATTGTCGTCATCACAATTGCTTGTTGCAATCGCGCTCATCAGCGCTGTCAGCGGCTTTGGCACGCGCACGCTCGCAGAGTATGACAGCTTGACCGATGGGCTATCCTGACAGGGCAGGAGGCTGCGTGCGTGGATCTCTTCGCACTGTGTAAACAGATATGGGTGTGCTTTTCCGAGAGTCTGCTCAGGAACCAGAAACTGGATGGCACCGCTTTCTGGTAACGTTTCGTAGTCAACGACAAGCACAACCTTCTCCCCTGCGACAAGCGATTTTGGCAGTAGCAGACGAAGCGCCGTGCCATATATGCTATGCACCGTGCTTGTGTCGGTCTCAAGCGTCACTGACAAGCCGTCGTCAGCAACCAGTCTTGCGGCTTTGATAGCAAGGTGAGCTGTATCAAAAATAACTTGGCGCAACGATGCAAGCGCCCGCAGTGTATATGTGGTTGTGCCTACTAGCTTCTTATTGACAAAGTCCACGGCAAGGTTGAGGTGAATGTGTTCAGTAGTGACCTCATCGAGATTAGACTGGGAATTGGGATCAACCTCAAACATTTTCCAGAAGTGTGGTATGCTAGGCGGGTTCAGTGAGGATAGGTATGCTTTGTGCGTAACTAAGGAACAAAAAGGTGAAAAACTGGGTGGATGGTCTTGCTCAGAAAACCCTCTTCTCACTCTTAACCTTGCTGCACGAAATTGGCAGACGACGTCTGGTCCTCTCTCTCCACTCCACACGCAATTGTCATTTGGCCATCCTCCATTAGATTTTTCCCCTTATCCTATTTCTATGCGAAAAATTTTCTGTGAGCAGGGTGAGACTGCTTCACAAACCTCTAAACCACCAACACTTCTCAGCAACAGCAGCAACACCTCGGTCTGAAATCTGCATTTGCGTGAAGAAACTCTTTTTATCCTACCTTAGCCTCGTTGCCATTACTTGCGGTTTGCCATATATCGAGATAGTTACACTGTTTAGGAGAAAAGGAAAATGAGCACTACGAAGAAGCCTGATTCTACCATCGCCAACTCTAATGTTGTTTCAAAGTACAAGGCAGCCGCTGAGGTCACCAACGGCGCAATCCGCAAGGTACTCTCCGCATGCAAAGAGGGTGCCAAGGTTATTGACTTGTGCAAGCTTGGAGATGCTGCTATTGACGTTGGTCTGAGTACTCAATATACCAAGGACAAGAAGCTGAACAAGGGTATCTCGTATCCGACAAGCGTATCTGTAAACGCCATTGTCTGCCATTATGCGCCTGGAACCAGCGACACCGCCGCAGAGCAAGTTTTAAACACCGGCGATGTTGTCAGGGTTCAGCTTGGTGCGCAGATTGACGGCTATGCCGCAGTAGCTGGCGAGACTATTGTTGTTGGAGCCTCCGAGGCAAACCCTGTAACAGGCAAGGCTGCAGATGCTATTGCGGCTGCCTATCATGCGGGCGAAGCCGTCCAGCGTCTTCTCAAGCCTGGAAACAAAAACTCGGTTGTTACCGAGAGGGTTCAGAGAATTGCAGAGGCCTTTGGGTGCAAGCCTATTGAGAACATTGTTAGCCACGAGCAAAAGCAGAACGATTTGGATGGCGAAAAGCAAATCATTCTTAATCCAGCGGCCGACCAGCGTTCAGCGTTTCCTTCGTGTGAGTTTGCGCCGTACGAGGTGTACTTGGTCGATGTATATGTAACGACCGGCGATGGTCACACCAAAAAGTCTGCACACCGCACTAACATCTATAAGAAAACAGGAACTTCTTACCAGCTCAAGACAAAGGCGGCGCGCGCTGCGTACAACCAGATCTCGCAAAAGTTTGGCAACTTTCCGTTCACCATCCGCTCATGCGATGACGAACGTCTGATGCGCATGGGTCTTATAGAATGTACGAAGATGGGCGTTGTGCAAGCCTTTGACATTCATGACGAAAAGCCAGGAGAGGTTGTTGCCCAGGTTACCTTCACTGCACTAGTAACTCCCAATGGTGTTGAGCGCATAACGCAGAGCGCGGCCTTTGACACCAAGATTATTCAGACTGAAAAGAGGATTGAGGATTCGGAGCTCCTCCAGCTTTTGCAAACCAGTAGCAAAATCAAGAAGAAGCAGCCCTCCAAGAAGCCTGCTGCTTCATCCACAACGTAATTATGTGTGTGCGTATGTACCAGATTTTTTTTTATCACCCAAGGTCTTTACACAATAAAAGCAATTGTGTAAGTTATGTTCTGGTATGCTTTTTTGCGATAGTCGGCATAACAGGCTTGCATGAGCATGTTCAATGCGTTTGCTTCGTGAGTAGAGGCCTAGTTTGCATTTAGGCGGTAGTGGAAATTGCTGATGTGGTTGATGTTAGTTTTGCGTATGTGCTTAAAAGGGAGATAATCAGTAGAAAAATATTGTGTGTGTATGTGTTTTGTTTGTAGCAGGCACAGTAGATATCCGATCTTGCTGCATATTTTTGGAATCCTTTGACCAATGATTTATCTATAGAGATTTTTCTGCTACTTGCAAACATTTGGCAAAAAGTACACAGTTTATACGCTTTCAAATGTGTACTGTGCTGTTCTGTTATTCCTGCGTTGATATGTCAGCATTGTTACGCATTGTTAGCAGCTTAATTGTGATCAAAAAGCCTATAGTCTGTATATTTCTTTTTAAGAAAATATGTAGTGTGTTACACGCATTAATTTAGTAGCAGAACACCTCAACCTAGCATTTAATGAATGTTATGTTATGTTATTACGCAACATAGCATTTCAGAGACCGCATATTTGTAAGGATTCTGATACATTTTGATTCAGAACTCTGTTTTGTTTTAATTCTTTTATACAACTTTGTTGATTGCTACCGATACTATCTCTTATGCCATAAGCAGCTGCCTTTGCTTGCATCTGGTTTTCTTTCTGTAGTGCTAAACCAACGCCAGCCAAATTACCGACACCTTCACTATCGTTTCTCAAATACTATATTTTGCTAAAATATTTGTGTTTAGAAAAATTACTCTGATGTTATTTAGTATGGCGGGTTTGCATCAAGACACCACTGGTTAAAATCTATGTCATCCCGCGTTGCAACAACGCTACTTGTGAAGGAAGACCTGTAAGCTCTACGACTGGTGATACAGTTGAACAGATTATCAACCGCGATCTCGATGCCTAAATGAACTTCAGACATATTGTGAAGAACTTGTGAGAGCATAGCAGCGTGTCTGACCGCTTTATGCGCCCTGGCCATACAGATAATGTTCCTGCGGTGGCTTCAAATGGCGGCGACATGGCTCCTGATGATGAACTTCCTGCGAGGCGCTAGCGAACAGAGTAATCAGACAAACACTGTGGGTTTTTTTAACGACTCTACATCAAACTACACCCTTTCTACGGGCGACAAGGTAAGTTACATGTATTGTATTGTATTACTATGTCATTGCTAAAAACATCTATGCTATGTGTCTACTCAAAACTACTACTAATGTCTTGTTGATCCGTTTCTTGATTCTTTCTTGTATGCTAACGCCAACTACACATGCCAAACATGTACACACTTTGTTTCTCTTGACGCAAAACACAAGACCGCTTGTTGCCAAAAAAAAAAAAAACACCTCGATTATCACAAACGCCATTCACTTGATGCGCTAATAGTTTTTTTAGAAACAGTAACTTAGGCTACTCACTTATGATGCGAACTCTCTATACTGATTGCTGCAAGAACAACCACTCAAACTTTTTTTTTTTTTTTTTTTGCAAAACAAAAATAGTAAATGATCATGATAAACTCATAGATGCTGACGGGTGGATTGTAGATAACTTTATCTTCTTACGCGTCAATAAAACCCTTAAACTTTTGAAGCCACGTCAAATATTCGCCTTGCTCCTTAAACTCGATGTAATCTTGCATAAACAGCGTTAGCGCAGTGTCAATGTTCCGCTCTGAAAGAAAGGCATCAATGTTTTCCTTGAGATCGTCGCTGAGCTGACCAAAAATCGGACCGCAATATGCCTGCCCGCGTGTCCATTCGCTAGCCATATCTGTTCCAGTTGCAGTTGCCTCATCGGGCATAAACCTCATATGCTCAACCCCAATCTCGCCTTCCGATGATTCCAGTTCCATATAAAACACAGGTGCGTTGGGCTTGGCAAAAGTAGCCGTAAAGTGGATCGGAAAGTCTTCAGGCGTATCATCTGCACGCTTCTCTGCCTCCTTTGTTGTATCTCCCTGCTCGTTCTCGCGATAAACCGAAATGTCAGCAATAGGATCATCAACGTTAAGAATTTCTTGCACATCAAAGACCACCGTAATACTCTCGTTGCCGAATTGCTTGGTCAGAAACACATTGTTCTTTCCTGCCTCAGTCTTAACCTTGAACCCAGTTTTATTCGAGAACGCCTGTATGAATTCTGGCTCGCCTTCCTCAGCGGCCTGGCCTGCCTCGTACTTGATCTCCTCGCTTAGCGTGTGGGAGAGATCATTATCAACAGACCCATTTGCAAAGACCAACGGTGATGTGCTCAGCGACCGAGTCGCTACACCCAAGCTCCTCATTGGGTGCGCACGAAGTGCTGGCCAGGATAAAGCGAACTGGCGAGCCCGTCCAGAGTGGTGACAGACGGCACGAGCGCCAGATGTCGTGAAAATGCGAGCAAGGCTTTTCATAATAATATGTGTCTGTTCGAACCTCGAAGGTGCACAATATATTGTAGGAATCGGAGCAAACGAAAGACAACCAGGTCTCAACAAACGACTTGAAAATTCCTTACGCACTCTATTTTTTTAAGCTAAATGCGATCAACAGATCAGATTATGAAAACTCGGACTGGGTGGCATTGTCATTAAAAAGAAATTCGGCATCCTCAGTGACAGATACGCATTTAAAGTTGGAGCCGTCAGGAACAGATACAGTTGCACCCACCTCGCAACTTTTGAGCTGGGCATTGCTACCGATATTTGCCAACTTGCAGATAACGCATGACTCGAGCTTCACTCCATCGCCAATTGTGACGTGATCCATTATCACCGAGTTTACTATCTTCACATCCCTGCCGATAATACAATGTGCGCCAACAACCGAACGCTTGACTGAGCACCGCTCACCAAGCTGCGAAGAAGGCCCAACCATCGAGTCAGAGCCGACCTGCGTTTGCTGTGCCAGCTTGGCGCTGTCGTCCGTGCGACCTCCTGTTGAGATTCGCGTGACTACGCTGTTTAAATCGCAGTATCGCGCCACCCGGTTGGCCCGTCCCGCAATACCTCCCCGACGTACATAAGCAAAAACATTGAGCGGGTCACCCTCGTTCGGGTCGCGGCGTTCATTGTAGCCAGAAGTTCCAAGTTGTGCCATTGTTTCGTACTTATCTGCACGTTGCGCAAAGGGCGTAGCGATGTGCTTCACGATGCCCTTGCTCTCCAAAAGCTGAGGCTGGCTCTGTGCTCGAACGAATAGTGGTAGTAGATCGTTTTGTAGTGACACAATCTCAGGATGGGCAGTAATATAATCAAGAACCCATCGCTGAAAAACATAGAGATGAGTGTCCTGCATCTTGTCCGACAGTGCCATCGAGGGAAATCTGCGGATAAGCGGCATAGACAACGGTATGTCTTCGCTCTTCTTCTCCAGCCTTTGAAGTAGAACTAGGCGCGAGGTGGGCTGATCGATACCAACACAGAGCGGCGGCTGTTTAGTTTTTGCAGACCCGCCACCGCCTTCGGACTTCATCGTCTCGCAGAACATTGCAGCAACTGCCGGGCGCCTCGTGCGTATGAGATCAAAAAGATGTGAAGCAGGTACATCGACAATCAGATCACAGGGAACGACCACTACATTGCTCTTAATCAGCGGTGCAACTTGGCGCAGCGCATCGGCGCTCCCGCTTATGTCGCTTAGTCCCTTGACAGATATGTTAGAGATACCCTTGTATACCTCGATATAGCTTGCTATATCAGTCTCAGACTCGCGGGTGGTGATAATCCTTATGTCAAGGATACCACCTTGCTCCAACCACTGAAGCACATACCATAGCATCGGCCTGTTTGCAATCGGCAGCAAAGCATGCGACATGCCTTCACGCTCAACCAATAGTTCCATGCCATCCTCTGGTACTGCAAGAACAACTGCCTTAAACTCTGGATCGCGCGCGTCAAAGGGTTGTGCAGCTACGCTAAACATTATGTAGGAGAGAGGCTGTTGCAATATATTGTGCTTGTGTTTGCTGCCTTCCAGGGCAAAGTGTAGAAAAGTACGGACACAAGTCTAGTGAAATGCTAATACTTTTCTTTTTTTTTTTCTTTAAAAAAAATTGTTTAGCTTTAAGTGACATTATAATTGTAGCATTCGGCATAATGGGTTTGCACCAGTGGTGTGGTGTGTTTGCGTATTAGCGGTGTGATAGATCTTGGTTATGCGCTGCAGAAAGTAGAAAGAGAAATACAATGGCAATGACAATTACAATTACAAGTAAAATAAAGCATACAGGGCGTGGCAGTAGACATCGCTGGCAGTTAAAGCCGGGTAGCAGTTGGCAGCAGAAGCAACAACAGCTCATAAAGTACCAATGCCAACAGGGCTGCTCGTGGCTACTCGTTCCTCAGATGATGATACACTTCAATGAGACTACACGCTTTTCTCATTTTAAGGCACAAGTATCTAGTGTCTACCACAAAATAAACATTATGCAATAATAATGTTTAATACATATTTACCTACAAGAAGTACATCTCACTTGGATTGTTTCAATAGTAGGCTGCGCAGTGGTTATAAAAGCAACAGACTGCGCGGAGATCTTGGTGAGACAGTTTTTTAAGTTTTAGAATATATTTGAAAAATTCTCTTCTTAGAAACGTATTAAATATAGAGGCTATAAGAATTTTGTAATTCCTGTTTAGCTGCTAACAATATGTGGGAATGCTAACATACTAATAAAGAAAAATAAAACAGAACAGCACACATTTGAAGGCGTATAAACT
>KZ303486.1:37272-88617 GCA_002705745.1 Coemansia reversa NRRL 1564
GAAGACAACAACAGCTCATAAAGTACCAATGCCAACAGGGCTGCTCGTGGCTACTCGTTCCTCAGATGATGATACACTTCAATGAGACTACACGCTTTTCTCATTTTAAGGCACAAGTATCTAGTGTCTACCACAAAATAAACATTATGCAATAATAATGTTTAATACATATTTACCTACAAGAAGTACATCTCACTTGGATTGTTTCAATAGTAGGCTGCGCAGTGGTTATAAAAGCAACAGACTGCGCGGAGATCTTGGTGAGACAGTTTTTTAAGTTTTAGAATATATTTGAAAAATTCTCTTCTTAGAAACGTATTAAATATAGAGGCTATAAGAATTTTGTAATTCCTGTTTAGCTGCTAACAATATGTGGGAATGCTAACATACTAATAAAGAAAAATAAAACAGAACAGCACACATTTGAAGGCGTATAAACTCTGCACTTTTTGCCAGATGTTGACATGTTGGATATAAGCCTCTGTAAACAAGTCATCCGTAAAAAATGCCAACATGTAGCAGGAAAATTGGATATCTGCTGTGCCTGCTACAAACAAAACACATGCACAATACCTTCTACTGTTTATATTATTTTCATCACTCGAGCCTTCATGATAAACTCCTGTCAACTGGAACATCTTTATGCAAACGCACCTTTCCTTCTGATGCAAGTCCGCCATAACGATTGCTGCGAAAACAATCATCCAAACACTGACCTTTTCTTTTTTAGCAAAAAAAAAAAAAAAAACTGGAGGTGGGGGCAGGTGGCAAAACTCGTTGGGCATCCTTCTTTTACCGCACCCTCAAAACCTTTTATACATTTCCGAGCTCTTAATTGCCGAATTTATTGTTTGCTGCTTATAACGCCGCCGTGTGGAGACCAGTCTGCACAATTTTTCTTTTGAATTATTGCCACACAAATAGATTTGCAGGCGCTGCGCCTCGAAACCCTCACACCTGTGCTTGCACAGGCACAGAGCTTTGACGGACACAAGCGCATGCCAAGGATGGTTCTACTGGCGCATCAGGACGTGGCGCTGCAAGAGGCCGACGCCAAAGCATCCACACGCATAGTCTTCGGGTTATCTGACAAGGCTCTAGGTGCCAGTAGTGCCCCGAAGGCTGCCTCATTTGACTCTGGTCATTCGTCGGCAGCACGCGATTCACATGCGTCTACGCGGCGCACCACCGCAGCAGCAGCCGAAATCGATAAAGGAGGTAGCAATAGTAAAAGCAGCAGTTTTGACGACAGTCCATTTATGGTCTCTGGTCCCCTGCTCCCAATTCGCCAAAGCAGGCGCGGGATACATCCCAATCGCAATTATAGAATAGTCGGCACTCAATCGGCGTCTGCTGGTACTGACCGCCAACAGTGTCAGAGGCGCTCCCCTGAGCTGGTAGAAGCCGTCACTGCACCTCCAACACCAGTATCGGCATTGGTATCCAATTCGGCCTCGACGTCGACGGCAGGTTCGGCCACCTCTCAGTTATCTAACATAAACGAGTCTCACTCTAATGACCACAAGGGTAGCAGAAGTAGTAGTGGCAGCAGCAAGTTAACCATTGCATCAGTATCACGACCGCAAACTCAGGCCAACACGTTTCTGCAGCCACAGGAGGGTTTGACAAATAAGAGTGGTCGTATGTATGAATACAATAAGCACCACATCCAGGATGTCCAAGAGCTGCCGATGGACCCAATAGTACTCTCGGGACATCACTCCACTGCATCGCTTGCTTCCAGCCACCGTCTGTCTCGCTCATACGGACAACTTCATGGCGCGGAGATAGAGGGACGGGCCGTCCGCGTCAGTGCGCTACTATCTGGTACACGGCTATCCCCAGCATCACCATCACGACGGCCACATGACCACTACATATCCCCTAGCGGATCCGCCATGGCCGTTGAAGGGGGGATGATTACCCAGCGGTATCTGGTTCAGCGTGTGCCTAACCGCTCTTTTGTCGAACAAGAGTCGCGCAATGCTGATTACACCTCGTACTCAACGTCACAGATTCGCATCTCCAGTCCACAAATGAGGTTGTATGACCAACAGCGGCAAGCTTCTATCTCGCCAGGTAAGTTAAAGGTGATATTTCACCTTATATCTAGCCTACCTATATGTATCTGTCGCTATCATTGCAGTTAGACTGTTTCTCTATTTGCACTGCCCCTCTCCAGCAGCGATAAGTAGCCAGCTGCTCTGCTACTGCAAGCCAACTTTCTACTGCTATGCCTTCTCTCCCCACAGGTTGTGCTCGTGCTATTGCAGTGCTTTGGTTTTACATTTTGTCTTGTAGTTTCTGGATTGATGCATTATTTTTTATTTATACTTATTATTGGCAGGGTCTTTTTATTCACTTTTCAGTTTTTTGCTGTAAATAGGTTTGGATTCATTAGAAGGACAATTTGCGCAAACTAGCGAGCTGGCGCCTAATGGCGATACTCCCTCGTATTTTGCCGATTCGGAGATGGATGGCAGGCGCACAGTGGCGGCACCTACGACTGTAGATACTGATGAGTCGAACAAGAGACCACACGCAGGCGAAAATGACATTGAGAAAATGCGCAATGCAGCTCGCCAGTCATGGAACATGATCAGCGATGACGAAGACAACAACTCCAAGCCAGTCGACCGCCAGAGGAGGCGGCGAGGCGTACGTACATCGGTTTCTACTGAAAAGTTTTATGTTCGTCCTGTGTCGTCTCTAATTGGAGGCCACATTGCGTTGGGCGATAGGATGCCACAACAGCCGTCCGTTCTGGCGGAAAGCCCGGTGGATGTACCGTATTTTCCAGGAAGCCCAATTTCAACAGCATTGTCAGCTAGAAGCTTTCATTCCGGATTTGGCGACTATGTCTACACAGTATCCTCAGCAGATGAGCGTTCTAAGTTGCCGGAACACGCGCGATTCACCCAATCGGGTCTCGCCAATTCTAAGGAAACTCCGGTTGTCAATGGACACCAGAAGAGTGAAACTTCAGGGCTTGATCACCGTGCTACGTCGTTTGATCTGGGCCGCATTGGGCGTGCTGCCATTGCTGATGGCCACTATGGCAATGAGAGTAGCTTTGGGGCAGACTTGCGAGCGTACTCGGGCGCACAAGAGTTGCGCCGCAGACTACATCATGGTAGATACAGCTCGTCTTCGCTGCGGGTTGGCGCGCGCAGCAACGCGCGGCTTGGGACGCTTCCTCGAGTAAGAGGCGCACAGGCAGAGAAGGTTGAGGAAGGCTATGATGGTGATGTGGAAGGGCTTATGAGTACTGGTCAGCACGTCCCGATGCACCGCCGAAACACTGTCGCTGGCGACAAGCTCGATGACATGCCTGAGTTTGGCCGGCGACGGGCGCAGTCCAGACAGCCCCGGAACACAAGCGACTATGCGGATATGTATAACAAGGAAGAGCGACAGACACTACGTGGTCCGCGACGACGCTCTGGTGCACAGGGTCTTCTTATGATTGGCACGCAAATATCACCCGGCCATGCAAACTACGTGCTGATGTACAACATGCTTACCGGGATTCGAGTTTCGGTATCTCGCTGTGAAGCAAAGGACTCGCGACCCGTGCGTGCGGACGACTATGATGCACAACACAAATACTCATTTGATGTGGTTGGCGATGAGATGACGTCATCTTCACGCTACGATTTTAAGTTTAAGGACTATGCACCATGGGCCTTTCGATGCATCCGTGAAGCATTCCATCTTTCTACCGAAGACTATCTGGTTTCGCTTACAGACAAGTATATACTTAGCGAGGTTGGCTCATCGGGAAAGTCGGGATCGTTCTTTTACTACTCGCAGGACTACCGCTTTATCATCAAGACTGTTCACCACACCGAACACAAGTTTATGCGGCATATACTGCCACAGTACTACGAGTTTGTACGCAAAAACCCTCACACGCTGCTTTCGCGCATCTATGGTTTGCATCGTATAAAGCTCCCGCATGGGCGAAAGGTGCACTTTATTGTCATGAGTAATATCCTTCCGCCAAACAAGGATATCCATGCGCAGTTTGATTTGAAGGGCTCTATGCAAGGGCGAGAGTTGAGTGCCGAGCTTGCAAGCAAGCCACGGGCCTGCATGAAGGACAAGAACTGGGCTAACATGCGGCAGCGTCTCCATCTAGGCCCAATTAAGCGCCGTGAGTTTGTCAAGCAGCTGATCGAAGATGTCTCATTGCTTATCCGACTTAACATTATGGATTACAGCTTGCTCGTTGGGATACACGATCTAAACAAGGGCAATGCAGCTAAGCTAAGAGACACTACGCTGTCCATGTTTGATCCTAGGACAACTGATGTGCACCAGTTGAACCGGCTGACACGCGCACATACCATTCGTAAGAAAGTCGTACACACGGATCCTGTAGCGCTAGATGCGCTTCCACTAGGCACGCTACCGCCGCTACCTGAGTCTATGTTTCAAGAATTGCGCCACTCGATATTCTACCGCGAAGATGGCGGTATCCTTTCAACTGACCGAAATGATCGCCCGGCACAGCTGATATACTATCTGGGCGTTATTGATATTCTCACCCCCTACAATATGCTTAAGCGGACCGAACACGTCGTCAAGTCTATGGTGCACGACGGCTCACAAATATCTGCAATCAACCCACGCAAGTATGGCCTTCGTTTTCTGCGTTTTATGATCCGCTCTCTCGACGGTTGCGAGGATGTACTTCCACTTCTTGAGGAGTTTGAACACACCACATACCAGGAGCTGTGTCGTGAACACAGTCTTCTTTAAGTCCCGCTTGTGTACTGTTTTTCTTGCCAAATAAAAAATTAGCATCCCTCTATATATAATACGTTTTACGCATTTTGTCCGCCCGTCAGACCACCCATGGACAATGTTAGATAAAATAAGTACATGTGCGATATCCGAAATAACTCAATCACGTTGTGGAAATTAGGTAGATTCGTATAAAAGAAGAATTAGTCAAACAGCATTGCCTAGCACAGCTTTGTCTAAAAATATTAAACATACTCTGAGGCTTTTTTCTGCTATAAACAGATTAAAAGGAAATAGTTGCTAATACAATACTGCGCGACACCTAGATTGAAGAGTAGCAAAGATATACAACTTGGAAACATTTTCCCAGCAGATATCAAATATATTACTACAGCTTAGCTTTGTCTTTCTGCTATAAAACAATTAAAACAAATCAAGATTTCATTACTAAGAGTTGAGGAAATGAAGCTGTAAATATATATATGACATTTACACGCTGGACACAGTCTTGGTTTGTTCCGCTGATAATTAATATGCGTGACATGTTATATGTCGGTATCTTTTTTACAAATGAGTTGTTTATAGAGGCTTATCTTCAACATGTCAACATCTGGCAAGAAGCACATAGTTTATACGCCTTCAAATGTGTGCTGTTCTGTTTTATTTTTCTTTATTAGTATGTTAGCATTCCCACATATTGTTAGCAGCTAAACAGGAATTACAAAATTCTTATAGCCTCTATATTTAATACGTTTCTAAGAAGAGAATTTTTCAAATATATTCTAAAACTTAAAAAACTGTCTCACCAAGATCTCCGCGCAGTCTGTTGCTTTTATAACCACTGCGCAGCCTACTATTGAAACAATCCAAGTGAGATGTACTTCTTGTAGGTAAATATGTATTAAACATTATTATTGCATAATGTTTATTTTGTGGTAGACACTAGATACTTGTGCCTTAAAATGAGAAAAGCGTGTAGTCTCATTGAAGTGTATCATCATCTGAGGAACGAGTAGCCACGAGCAGCCCTGTTGGCATTGGTACTTTATGAGCTGTTGTTGCTTCTGCTGCCAACTGCTACCCGGCTTTAACTGCCAGCGATGTTGACTGCCACGCCATGTATGCTTTATTTTACTTGTATTTGTAATTGTCATCGCCATTGTATTTCTCTTTCTACTTTCTGCAGCGCATAACCAAGGTCTATCACACCGCTAATACGCAAACACACCACACCACTGGTGCAAACCCATTATGCCGAATGCCACAATAATGGTTTTAGAGAAATGGCGGTTATTTTTTGCCAATGACATTTATGGAAACGCAGAGTCAGACTGTCTTTAATACAAGCGCGCATTGTTGAATTATTTGGTGTGTTTAGTTGACCTGTCTTTTACGGACTATCTTTTACACAATGGCGCCATTAAAGACAAGGACTGGATCCAAAGCTAATAATACTGTCAAGGATAGCCCCAATACTACGCATCGTCAGCGCAAGAGAGTTGACATCAATACTCAGAACAATGCTGCGCAGTCGGCCAAGCACACAGAGGCAGAAAACGCACCGCAGATTCCAGGCAGTGTTGTCGGAAAGCTTGTAGCATTCTCGTTGCTGCTACTGGTAATACCAATCCTTGCATATTTCCTCTCGCTCAAGTTTGTGTTTGCAGGCTCCACAACGCCATCAGCGATCACAGCGGCTGTAACAGCCAATATTGTTCTGGCAGGCTATGTGTATGTCGCGTGGGTGGAAGACACAGATGAAGGCTCTGAAAACTTGCAAAAGCGCAAATTGGAGTGAGCCAATACTACATTGCGCATAGCTGCAGCCACACGGGCCGACAGAAGAAAAGAACTGAATAGGCAGCAGCAACGTGCTAATAGCTCTGGACAGAAACACAGGGAACAGATTCGTAGTAGCATTTGACCCTAATGTTGGCGTAGCAAGATTATATAACAAATGCAACCTTTCTAAATGTTGTCTTTATCCCCGAAAAGTGGGTATAGCCTGGTGTAGAATCGTTATTGAGCACAACATCTGTCAGGTTACTTTGTACGCTGGCGCCGCGCAGGAACCCATCGTCAGGATACATGCCCCTGCCCATGCGCAAACGCACTACCGACAACAAATACGTGCTCCTTTCCTAATGCAAAGCTACGTTTCTGAATGCCACAAATACAATATTTTACAAAATTTTTGGCATTTAGAAAGATTATTCTGGCATCATTTGGTATGACGGGTTTGTGCCATTTGGGTAGTGTGTTTGCGTTGTGGCCTGGGCGTCGTTTGTACATGGGCAGAAGTGCCGTTGGCAGTGTGGTTGGCGTTAGTTTTTGCGGTGCAGACTGATAAGCAGAGGGCAGCCAACACCCTTTTTACAGGCGACAGGGTAAGTTACATGTGTTGCTATGTCATTGATATAACATTGCTAAAACCATCTATGCTATGTGTCTACTCAAAACTACTACTAATGTCTTGTTGATCTGTTTCTTGGTTTTTTCTTCTTGTCTGCCAACGCAAACTGTACCTGCAAATCGTGTCTGCCAACTAAACACGCCAATCACGCACACACTTTGTTTTTCTTGACGCAAAACACAAGAATTACCTCGATTATCACAAACGCCATTCATTGACGTGCTAATAGTTTTTTATTTATTTATTTATTTTTTTTAAAAAACAGTATTATCATTTTCATAAAATAGTAAGCAAAGCGCATCGCATGCGCCGATGCACGTTTACCTCTGTTTGTGGCTTAAAAATATAAGCTAGCACTAGTAGACTATACGCATACAAATTAGAAGCAATGCAGCGGCTCAGAGATCCTCGTCCATGGCGTCCTCGTCCAAGTCACCATCATAATCGTCATTCTCGAGCTCATGCGCCAGTTCGCGCTCGCGTTTAATCGCCTCCATTGCATAAGCCAACTCCTTTCGATGGTCACTGCCAGGATAGCGCATCGACTTGACAGAGTCGTTGTAAAGACTGAGACAGAAAGCAATTTGCTTATCAAATGCGTACTGAGGATCGTTGGTGCTGTAAACATTGTGGATCTCAGAACTCTGCACAAACCCCTTCTCGTGGTCAACCATGGCATCAACAACCCCATCACGGATCGCCTTGGCAACAATATACTCTGCGTCTTCTTCGCTGTCTAAATGGAGCTTGAGGCATATGTCGCGCAGCGAGATTCGCGAGTAGGCAATGCTGATGCTGCAAATGCCTGCCTTGATCACGTTGTGGCGCAAGCGCTGGATCAGGATAAGGACGTTATCCTTTAAGAGCTTTTCCTTGTACTTGGCAACAGCGTCCTGGAACTTGTTTAGATCGCTTACACGAACCACCTGTGCAAGTTCGAGGTAAGGCTACAGTGCCTTCCGAAAAACTGGCTGGCAGAATAGAGAACGCTCGGAAATGTTACCCATCAACAGCTCTACAATGACATATATCTTTTGCACAGTCTGCTGAAATCCTGCCATTTCTGCGTTCGATGGCACTTTACACGTCGCCTCAAGAAGGTACATCTGTGCGTGTGAGTATTTGAGCTGGATGGCCTCGATGTGACCCAAGTAATAAAGGTAGTGGGCAAGCAGATTGTTTGGCGCATCACTTGGAAAGCTGCTTTTCGCTGTGAGCCTCTCGGCCTGATCATAGTGTTTGTAGTGCATGTAATTGCGCAACAAAACCGTAAGAAGCATGGCCTTTGTCTCCTTCATACCGGCCAGTGTTGCTGCCTGTAGTGCATTAACTAGCGCTGGATGTACCTCATGCAGGCGGCCGTCCATCTCAAAAATTCGCGAGTAGTAAAAAAATATGCGTGAGGAAAAATTGGATCAAGTGTCCGCCTTTGAGAACCCAATGTAACGCTGATGGGCGATTCTGTTAGTTTGGCGCCGCTCGCGCGGTCACCACTGTCAAGGAGTGATAGCAACAACAAAAGACCAAGGAACGGACACAGCTCAGGCTCGCACGCACCGGTGCTCTGGCTCTCCCTCTGGTCCTGTTTCAGCAACATGAACATGCCCTTTAGGCAATCGCGTATGTTTGATGCATCAGTCTTTGAGGTACATGCTGCAATTGTTTCAGCTAGAACCTCTGGCAACAAGCGCTTGCGGAGTGAAGGCACAGCGCACAGCGCGCAGTATATATAGTGGGTTTCAGCCACCGCAATACCATGCTGTAGAAGCTTAAGACTGCGAGCAGGATCCACAAATAGAAATGCACTCTGTAGCAGAATCAACAAACACCATTGTTAGCATTTGCAGAAAAAAAAAGTATCATACAGAGGTCTGTAACTGTAGAAATATACCAAGCCTAGAATAAAAATGTCCTGGTTAAAGTCAGTTGCAGCAGGTGTTACGTGCCTTCTAGGAGAATCCTGTGTGCTTCTGCCTGCTTCTGCTCAGGAGATAGTTTAACGTCATGGATGCAGCTTTGTTGCTATTTGACATGACTGTAACTACTAGAGGCAGATGTGAATAGCCGAAGAAGGCAAGTAATAGTGAACGAATGCTTATTCAGCGGCAAGATGCACAAGAGAAATGAAAGTTCAATGATTAAATTATTTGAAAAAAGTCGGATCTGATTTGTTATTATGTGATTTTAATGGCATTGATTTTGTCGCTCGAGACTTTCTTTTGTATGCTGGCTTGCACAGCACAGATGTCTTTCTTATCTCTGTCGCAAAGTTTCCTTGCTCTATTATGTCATTAATTAGTCAAGTGCCGCTAGGCGATGGCGTGCCGCCAAACACTCGCAATGCCGTATCAGTCTCGTTTCCAACCTGGGAAGATAACATTGGGTATGAAAAGGGCGACCCGCGTGTGCTCAATCGTATGAAGAACGGATATCCTCGCTTTTTTATTGCTAGGTCAATCCAGGCACTTGCTGCATACTTTGAGCGCCGTCTTGCACTACCTAGCGAGTCGGCGATGTTGTTTCCATCGCTTCTAGCTGCTGAGCAGTGTGTGGTGTTCATTCGCGATCAAGTGCAACAGCAGCAACAGCAACACAAGCAAGACAGTTCTACAGCCTGTTACAGGATTCCAGGGCCGGGTCAGGTGCGCATTGTTCAGCACGTTGTGGAGCCATCTGACAGAAAGGCTGCTTCTCAGGATGCTATGAGCAGGGTCCCGGAGGCGCATGTCACTATTTACTGCGTGCTTTTCCCCGAAAATCTATTTTCTCTAGCTAAGCAGTACTGGCAGCACACCGGCAATGGCATCTCGCCTCGCCTAGCAGAATATTGCATGCGTATTGAAAATGCAAACGATGAATGCGAGCAGGAAGCTGGACTTCATCAGCGTAGTAATCTGGGTGGATACCGTCACAGAGTATTGTCGGGCACTGGTGCGAGTGCGCCAGAACAAGGAGAATCGGCAGGCTCGGAGTTAGAGGTTTCCACATACGTCGAGGAGCGCTTTGGAAGGAATCTTGACCCCAAATATGCAGCCGAAATGAAGTTAGCGCTGAGGCGTCGCATCGCCGGTGCTCTGACTGAGGGTGAAGAAAAACATGGCACACAGGTACAGCGCGGGGTGGCGGGCCTGAGTGCAGAAGACGTATTTCTTGTGGCAACGGGGATGAGCGCAGTGTTCTATGCGCACCAAGCCCTGTTAAGCATACGCCGGGGCAAAAGCATATGCTTTGGGTTTCCATACACAGATACTTTAAAGATTCTAGAGAAGTTTGGCCCTGGCGCGTATTTTCTGGGACACGGAGAGGGTAGTGATTATGAAGAACTTGAGCGCATTCTGAAGCGCCATGCGCTAACGCCAGAGGATCCAATCTTGGCTATATTCACCGAGTGTCCTAGCAACCCGCTGCTGAAGACGGCAGACTTGCCTCGTCTCCGAGAACTAGCAATCAGGTTCAAAGTGGCACTGATCGTGGACGAGACCATTGGTAACTTTGTTAACATTGATGCCTTAAGCTATGCGGATATTGTGGTGTCAAGTCTTACAAAAGTTTTTAGCGGTGACAGCAACGTGATGGGCGGAAGTATAGTTCTCAACCCAAACTCCAGGTTCTACGTGCCTGTGCGCCTGGCAGTACATGCCACTGCAGAGGATCTAATATGGTGTGAAGATGCTATATTCCTTGAACGCAACTCACGCGACTTTGTTCGGCGTGTGAATGAGATTAACTGCAATGCACTTGCTGTTGCTGAACTTCTGCAAGCCAGTCCCAAGGTGGCGAATGTTTGGTATCCAAAGTTCACTACACCAAGCAACTATGACAAGATTAAGCGCTCAAATGATGCCACGGGTTACGGTGGACTAATCTCAGTTACTTTTGTTTCTGGCGAGCGTGGCTCACGGGCGTTTTATGATAGCTTGCTTTGCTGCAAAGGTCCGTCGCTAGGCACCAACTTCACACTTGCCTCACCATACACGCTTCTTGCCCACTTCACCGAGCTTGAATGGGCTGCACAGTATGGTGTTGACGCCAACCTTGTCAGAATAAGCGTTGGTCTTGAGCCTTGTGAGGATCTGTTGGCCATGTTCCAGACATCGCTGAAAGCTGTTCCTGACAACTGAGGTCAGTCGCTAAAGTGGTCTGTATTCTAGATCCCCGATCAACGGATTACCTTTTATGATCGGGTTTGGTAAGCGAGCTTGCGCTTTTGTGAAGGTACACTGGTTTTCATCAACTTTGCTTCAATACGCTGCTTCTCACAATAATACATTTTGAAAGGAAAACCTCTGCCAATTCTGCTTTTCTATCTAGCCAATATTACATACACATTTGGACCCACACTGTGCTCTGAAACTCTATTAGNTTTTTTTTTTTTTTTTACAGCCGCTTGATTTCTTGACTATTAATTTGACGTTCAGCTCATCTGGACAGGAATCGTAGCCCATCAATCTGAGCACCCAATCTCTGAAAACCGCCTTTGCGCTTAGTCTGGTTTATTCTATTATTTGTTCTTTGTTTTCTGCTTCTGTAATTTGACGTGAGCTTTATATATTCAGCCGTGTCATCACTTTCTTACCTCGCTGCTGTATCATATTTTCCCAAGTACAAATCTACTTTGCGATGGCCGAAGCGCACTTGCCGAACAACAGCGATGACTGGAAAAATGCACTTAGTCTGCCCGCCAAGGACACACGCCCACAGACAGAGGACGTGATGGCTACCAAGGGAAACGAGTTTGAGGACTACTATCTCAAACGCGAGCTTCTGATGGGAATCTTTGAGGCAGGCTTTGAGCGACCCTCGCCCATCCAAGAGGAGTCAATTCCGATTGCTGTCGCGGGCCGCGACATCCTTGCTCGGGCCAAAAATGGAACGGGCAAGACCGCCGCTTTTGTTATTCCCGCACTGGAGAAGGTCAACACGGCAGTGGCGAATATTCAATGCCTTATCCTGGTACCGACACGTGAGCTGGCTCTGCAAACTTCGCAAGTGTGCAAGATGCTTGGAAAGCATATGGGCGTGAATGTGATGGTCACCACTGGTGGCACCACGCTCAAGGACGACATTATCCGGTTATCTGAGACGGTGCATATTCTGGTAGGCACGCCCGGACGCGTGCTAGATCTTGCTGGCAAGGGCGTTGCTGACTTTAGCCAGGCGTCGGCCTTTATCATGGATGAGGCAGACAAGCTACTCAGCCCAGAATTTACTCCGGTAATTGAGCAGCTGCTTTCATTCTTCCCACCCTCGCGCCAGATTCTCTTGTACTCGGCAACCTTTCCTCTTGTGGTCAAGGGCTTCAAGGATAAGCATATGAACAAGCCCTACGAAATCAACCTTATGGAGGAGTTGACACTGCGCGGAGTAACGCAGTATTACGCCTTTGTTGAGGAGCGTCAAAAGGTACATTGTCTCAACACACTTTTCTCCAAGCTTCAGATCAACCAGTCCATTATTTTCTGCAACTCTACAAATCGCGTAGAGTTGCTTGCCAAGAAGATTACTGATCTTGGATACTCATGCTTTTATAGCCATGCGCGCATGATACAGTCGCACCGCAACCGTGTTTTCCACGATTTCCGCAATGGCGCCTGCCGCAATCTTGTGTGTTCTGATTTGCTTACTCGCGGAATCGATATTCAAGCTGTAAATGTGGTCATCAACTTTGACTTTCCCAAGAACGCTGAGACATATCTTCATCGTATTGGCCGTTCTGGTCGCTTTGGACATCTTGGGCTTGCAATTAACCTAATCACAAGCGAAGATCGTTTCAACCTGTACAAGATCGAACAGGAGCTGGGCACTGAGATTCAGCCAATACCCCAGGTTATTGATAAGCGCCTCTACGTCGCCCCCAGTGCAATGGACGAGCCACCCCAACAGCGCCAACAGCCGACAGGGACGCACGGGCCAGCGCCTCCCCCTGGACTTATTCAGGGTTCGGTTTCCAGAGGACACCTCCAATGAGCGCTATAACATAGCAAAACACCATATGGTATACCAATCTCTTGAGACAAAAAGTCTTATAGATTAAATACTATCTATTCTTTTGCTTTTAATTGCGCTTACCAGCGAGGAATGGTAATATATGATTACAGGTTCTCAATAAAAGCTAAAAAAAAAAAAACTACGTTAAGCAGTTTTGCCTCTGGTTTAGGGCAGTGGTGACCACCCGAATGTTGCTATTATATTGTTTGTGTCAGGATGCTTACTTTTATGCGGCACCTTTAATCTTTCTAATATATGAAATCTGTTTTAGGCATTTTGTTAGCGTTTGTCTGTCCCTGGACAACGTCAGGTGAAATGAGTGAATGCGTGTTATCTGACAAATTTCCGTCACTTTGAAGATGTTTGGTTTGTATAAAAAGTAAAATTGGTCAGGCAAAATCATCTAGCATATAGCATTGTTTGGATATATTGAATGCGTTTAGAAGCTCTGAGCTCTTCCAGAAAAGAGTAGGTCATCAAGAAATCGGTAACCTACCATGGTCTTCTTTGCTTTATAAATAAGAAGTGTTTTGAGTTAAGGTGCGATGAAATCCTGCTCCTGTTTCTTCCACCAATCCCTTTACCAATCCGTATCCCAATCTGAGGCATTAGAATCGTGATACTGCTGCTGTTTTAAATTTTCGGCAGATTCTGTTCAGCCTGCGTGAGGGGAAAAGGGAATTCCTGAGCGTTTCTAGTGTGGTATTGCTGTGACTTCTGCTGATCAGCCGCAGAAACCCACCAAGCGCCGCAGGAAGAGCACCAAACAACCCAAGTCCCAGGTATTACAACAACAACAACAACTTTCGGAGTAGTCATCACTACTCTAAGCTAGGGGAAAGACTGCCTAACATGTAGTCCTTTTGACAGGCTAATAGGAATGCAGCTCAGCACTGAGCGTATCACTCGCTCTCATGTTCATCAGTTTAGATCCACGCGTGCAGTAATTGGCAGTGTTTGTCCTTTGCCTTGCTTTGCACGCTGTTGTCAACTTCTTCTATTCTACTTGAGTCACCATTATATTATTACATTCCACAGCGAATTTTTCTGTTTTTTTTTTTTTTTTTGTTCATCTGCAACGTGGAGGGCAGGCGAAACATGACTATGGCAGAGCCAAGGACGACAGCAAACAGGGTGGTGGTCAACACGTCGAGCATTAGCGAGCTCCGGACGGCGTGCGACACGGGACTTCGCGAGTTCCTCAAGGCAAAGGGCTACGAGGAAATGCACACGCACACCGATGTCAAGCTTGTGCTTGGCTACATTGGCGTGCTGTTCTGTGCCATCGACTTTGCGTATAGCTGGAAGTATCCATTCAGCCAGACAAAGTGGTTCTCATACATTAGCGTTTCTGTGTACGCAGTGGCATCAGTTTTGGCGCTGGTATATTCATATGCAGTGCAGCGAGACACGTTCTTTGTCGGGTACAACAAAGCTAAAGGGCATGTTGTCTCGGCAGGGTCGCGCGCAAAGCAGAATGATCCCACATACAGACTTACTTTGACCACCCGTCCTATCCGCGGGCGCCAGGATCCGCCAGTGTTCAACTCCAAGCCGCTGGAGGTCAAGCAGCCCTTTACAACGTGGTTTTACGATGATGGCGAATTTGCCGCGGACAAGTTTAACGCGGACATTGCTTCTGCCATTGATGCACTCCTCACTAAGAAGAGCGAGTAGTTTGCGCAATTGGTGCAGCGTGATCGATCAGCAGCAGTGCTGACAAAGCGGAGAGTCTGGGTCAAATGGGTTGGCTGAATGAGAACAGTCTTTTTACCAACTCTTTCTCCTTTGAAGCGTTGGGTTATCTCGTGTGTTTTATTTTTACTCTTAAGCCACTACCTGCGTGACAGTTCTATATATTTTTTGCTAGTTAAATAAAGGCAGGTATGTCATCAGTAGCCAGGCTTTTCGATTATATCGTCATCGGCGGCGGCAGCGGCGGGTTGGCGTCTGCACGGCGCGCGGCGTCGTACGGAGCAAAAGTCGCAGTGGTGGAGGGCAGCGGCCGGCTGGGAGGCACGTGCGTCAACGTTGGGTGTGTACCGAAGAAGGTCATGTTTAACGGCGCCAGCATCATGGAGATTATTGATGATGCTAAGCACTACGGAATTACGGTCGGCTCGCGGTCATTTGATTGGGGATTTCTTAAAGGCGCACGCGACGCCTACATAAAACGGCTGAATGGGATCTACGAGCGCAACCTTGACAAGGAGGGCGTTGAGTACGTCGATGGCATGGCGAGCATGTTGAGCAATACGGAGGTGAAGGTCGACAGTGCTGTGCTCAAAGCCAACCACATTCTTATCGCAAGCGGCGGACATCCTGTTATTCCTAAGATCGAAGGGGCCGAGTTTGGCATCGACAGCGATCAGTTCTTTGAGCTGGAGACGCAGCCCAAGAAGGTTGCAGTGGTCGGTTCCGGATATATCGGCATCGAGCTGGCTGGAATCTTCCATGCGCTTGGGTCAGATGTGACGGTCTTCACGCGCACGTCGCATATCCTGAGACACCACGACACCATTATTGGCGACACGATGCTGAGCGAGATGAAGCGCCAGGGTATCGCTTTCGAGCACAACAGCAGCGTGCAGGCACTCAAGCGCCATGATGGCGCAGAGTATCCACTTGAGCTGAGCTGGACCACTGCGGGTGCAACACAACCCTCTAGCGCTGCCTATGACTGTGTCCTATGGGCAGTGGGGCGCACGCCCAACACCCGCCCACTCAACCTAGCAGCAGTACCGGGCGTTGCAGTGGGCAGGACGGGTCACATAGTGGCTGACGAGTTCCAGAACACAGGCGAGCGCGGTGTCTACTCTCTTGGAGATGTATTTGGCAAGTCTGAGCTTACGCCGGTGGCCATTGCCGCAGGCCGTCGCCTGGCCGATCGCTTGTTTGGCGGAGAGCGCTTTGCCAACTCAAAGCTGGACTACGCCAACATCCCCACGGTGATATTTGGCCATCCAACTGCTGGCACCATTGGCCTGACCGAGGAGCAAGCCAAGGCCAAGCACGGCGCAGATGCCGTCAAAGTCTACCAGACGCGGTTCACCAATATGTTCAACGCGCTGACGCCATACAAGCCGCCGACGGCGATGAAGCTGGTTGTCACGGGCGCCGAAGAGAGAGTTGTTGGGCTGCACATCATCGGTCGCGGGTGCGACGAGATGTTGCAGGGCTTTGGCGTGGCAATCAAGATGGGTGCGACCAAGCGTGACTTTGACAACTGCGTAGCCATCCACCCGACGAGCTCTGAGGAACTTGTTACCTTGAGATAGGGCTTTTTTAAAAAATTTGGGAGTGCCCCCTCCTCTGCTTCTCATTTACTTTCTGTTTAGGTCAAAGCTATTTTTTTGTAGACACAATGCCGATTCGAAATTTTGATGGTAGGCGCGACGGAGCTGAGCTGCCACTGCCGAACATGGGCCACAGAGTTGCAGTGCTAATTTGGAGTATTTTTTCCCTTGGACGACGGCCTCTGTAAAGTGTAGTGTATGCGAGGGAGCTGAAGCTGACGCAAGAGGCGCGCATTGGCGCGCTTGGTGACACTAGGCTCGGAATTGAGGGCCACAACTGGCTGCGGCAGCTGCTATTCAACAGCCGCGACGGCGATTCAGTAGCGAGCGGTGGAGTGCCGCTTGCTCTCGAGGCAGAGATAGTGAAGGAGGTGCGTTTCTTCCGAGCGCATGGGATTACGCCAGTGTTTGTGTTTAGTGGGCTGCCGGTGGTGCGCAAGGAACACCGGGCGTTTGCAAAGGACGACCATCGCGTGGCGTACCGGCACTCAGCATGGGAGCAGTACTGGCAGGGCCATGTGGAGCAGGCGCAACGCGGATGGGGCGCGTCGCCGTCGCAAGCGGTGGCGGACCTGATCCCGTTTGCGATGCAAGTGCTGCAGGCGAACGGGGCCGAGTTTATGCGGGCGCCCTACTCAGCGTGGGCGCAACTGGCGTATTTGTACCGGCACGAGTCGCAGCCGATCCACGCGGTGTACTCGTCGCTGGACATTTTGATGTTTGACGTGGATCGCGTTATTACGTCGATCAGTCACACACGGTCAACGTTTGGGTGGGTGCTGCGCGAGCACCTGCTTAGCAAGTGCGGCATTGCATCAGAGCAGGTACTGGATATGTGCATTCTAGCGGGATTTGACTGGTGCCCAACTTTTCCGGCGCTGCTGACGGACATTGGGTTTTCGTTCAAGTCGGCGGTGGATGTGACTCGACAGTACGGAAGCGGGTTCAACGCGGTACAAATGATGGGCGACCACGCCAGTGTGCGGGCGTCCAACTACAGCGACAGCTTCCTGCGCGCCTACTGCGCGGTGCGTTACCACATTGTGTTGCACGTGGACGGCTCGGTCGGGCCGCTGAACGCCGATAGTGCGCCCAACGACCTACACGATATCATCGGGTACCGGCTGCCAGCAACAGCATATCACCTTCTCGCGCGGGGTATTGTCCACCCGCCTGTGCTTAGCATGCTTGCATCAGGGTCGTGGTTGGAGTTTCCTCCGCCGGACAACGGCGAATCTGACGAGTACCGGCGGTTGATCACGCAGTGGCAGGCCGGCGTGTTCAGGCAGCAGTGCCGCGTGCTCTGCGGTAGACTGGGTCCGTTCTTTGCGCAGCGCAAGATAACACTGCAGACGTGGTTCGACCCTCAAGCCGAGGTTGTGCTGCACGACTCAAAGACAACATCAAGCACGTCTAGCGTGGTGCTTCTAGATATCCACGCCGAGGCGACACAGGGAGAACAGCCTGCAGACACTGCTAGCGTTGAGAGCGTCCTGGAACGCAGCGCTGCGATTATGGAGGCGTCGTCTGAAGGCAGCGAGCATCCAGCGACAGTGCTGGTGCTTTGGTTTCTGCAGAGTCTCGGGTTTGTGTCACGCGAGGGCCAGCACACACGCCTAGGGACCGCGCTGCAGGCGGGACTTCGGGCATTGCCACGTGGCAGCAGCTCCCAGGCGCTGCAGTGGGCAGTTGTTACGGGTGCTGTGTTGCTAGACCAAGGGCTGCTAACAGACGAGCCATGGAGCGTGGCATACGAGGACAAGCGCTTCCCGGCGGGCGATGCAGAACAGCAGCGGTTTTTACGGCTCGTGTCGCGCATAGCCACGCTGGTGCCGTCCCCTACACGCCGCGGACAGTCGGCGCTTGCGTACAACCGCGATCTTCTTGCTTTCTGCAGCGCCGTGAAGCTTGTACACAGAACTGCCGGCGCATGCGTCGACGTTGCGTGCCTTGCAGCGCCTGTCGCGTCGACGCCGGAGAGCATGCGCCAGCTGCTCGCGCTACGCCAGGCAATGCCGCTCGAGTGCACTGTCAGTGCCGCAACCGGATTGCTGACGCACGGGCTGTTGAAGGATCATGTGCTCAACGGCCCTGGCAGCTGGGGGCGGACACAGGCAGCAGGCTGTGACAGCATCGCTGACGCGCGCCAGGCGTTGCGCGACGTGTGGTGCGTTGCAGGCGCGGTGCGGGAGATAGCCGGCACGTTGGCCGGTACGCACGGCGGCGTTGTTGCAGAGGCGCTCGATTGGGCGCGTGCGCCATTAGGCGAAGTGCTTGTGGCCAAGGATAGAGATGCTTTTTGAGTTTAATCTTTGCCTTAAATACATTCGTTACAGGTTTCAATTGATCACCAAGAGCCCCCGGTTTCGGATATCAGCGAGGGATGCGGCATGCGGGGAAGGTCCCGCACGTAATACTGGGATTTGCGGCCTCAATTGAAGGCTGCATCGGTGTGGGTTGAGTCGATGCGCTCTCGTGTCCCTTCCTCCTTAGCTCTTCTTTCTCAGTTAGCCTATGGTGCTCCATTTTCTAGCCTCTTCTCGCCTTTTATTTTCTGATCTCCAGGTCTGCTTTGCAGCACTTCAAGCACTTACTTGCCCGTCAGAACCTCCCTTCTGTGTCGCCGCCCTTTGCGCAAGCTGCTTTTCACCCTCTCTAAAGCTCGAATTTTCGTAATTGCGAGCCCGGCGCCAAATAAAAAGGTCCGCCTGCGCTACATTCCCTGTCTGACGTACCCCTCTTTCCTTCCCTGCGCTTGGTTTTACTGCCTAGTCAATCTTAGCAGCAGCTAGCGCCAGAACAATGGCCGAGGTAAGTTCTACATGCTGGCACAGCACCTATCCTGTCAACTCGATGTCCTGCTTCCCAGGCTATGCAGTTGATAGAGAGTGGGCCGTATGTATAGTTTTATATGTGGTTGTACGTCTGCAGTAGTCGGAGATTCAGCACAGCTATGCTCTGCGCCCTGGAGCTGTGTCCAGCTGATCGTGATAGCGGAGCAGAGCGCCATGCTAGCGTGTTGCTTCGTTTTAAACCGACACCATACATACACAAACACGTCTGAGCGCATTGGTAGATCCTCAGCAACCCCCCCTCAGCTTCTGGCTTTTGATGGAGACAAGTACACTCGGCATCTATCATCGGGCACATCCATCACTTAGTTGCTTTCTCTTGCCTCACAAGACACTCAGCTCCACATGGCGAGAGTGCGCTGCCAGCTGAAGTCGAGGAATGCAGAGCGATACGAGAGAGGGGGATGGCACAGACAGAGTGTGCGGCACATTTGCAGATCGTCTATTGCAGAGGGGGATCCTCGTGCTAGTATAGGATGCGTGCGAAGCTTTGTAGCCATAGAAAGCAACTGTTTGCTATGATTGCTGGATTCCCCCATCTACCTTTATCATGTTCGGCGTCTATTCAGGCAGCATCGTGCATCCCCACTTCATCCCTCACTTCCTGTTTTTCTTGCACTGTCGTAGGCGAGGGGGGGGGTATTATTGCAGGGAGCCAAACACTGCTTAGTCTTACAGGCACTAAAAGCTATCAAGAAATTGAGTATATGTGTTTGATGTATTTGTGTACAAGATGTAGCTGCTTGGCATACAGCCTTTTTTTGTCAGGGCGCTGTACCCGTTCAAGAGCGAGGAGACCAGCGGTCTGACGTTTGACCGCGGCGAAGTCATTGAAGTTCTTGCGTGTCTCGAGTCAGGGTGGTGGAACGGTATCTGCAAAAACAACCGCGGATGGTTTCCCTCAAATTATGTCGAGCACGTCTCAGCTGAGCAGGTCCAGATTATACGGCAGGCACAACAGAGTCAGCCGCAATACCAACCACAACAGGTAAGTGTTGTAGAGGGCTGACTACCGCTACTCGCATATTAGTTGCCTGATACAGTTATTGACCGAAATATTGAGATTGCTTTATTTTCTTTTAAGTATAGCAGCCTCTTACGCCGACCACGCCTGGAAGTACTAATTTGACACAGCAGCAGCAGCAGCAGCAGCAGCACGTACAACAAATTCAGCAAGCCCAACACGCCCAGCAAGCACAACAAGCTCAGCAAGCCCAACATACGCAACAGCAACAACCCAGGGAGTCTGTTGTCTCGGAGGTTGGCAATATCTCATCAATAACGTCGACTGAAGACCAGTCGCTTCTCACAGCAGCGGCCAACGAAAGCGTATATCGGCGCGGGTCGATTGCAACCAGTGACAGCCAGGCGGGGATTGCGTCGGCGGTGCCGTCCCGGCTGCGGATGGGGAGGCGTGGCTCAGCGCCGCTGAACATTGCGAGTAGCACGGAACACGACGTCGCGACACCAGAGGTGCTCCACCAAGACACAGCCGGCGCGGCAGCAGCGGTGGTCAGCGGCGAGGGCGTGCACGTGGCACAGTGGGAGAGCCGCACCACACTTGAAGGCCGCACGTACTACTGCAACATCTTCACTGACAAAACCGTTTGGAGTCTGGGCGACGTTGCAGCGCAGAGCCCAGCAGGGGCAGGGCTGGAACTTATCGGAGACGAGGCCACGCTGGTGTACGTGGCGCTCGTACTGGGGCAACAGCGGAGCTTGAACGGTGCAGTGCGCACAGACAGCAGCATGACGGACGCCGGGGCGGGTGGAGCGTGGGAGCAGCTGGCGGCGGGCGTGTCGCTAGCGGCGTTTGGGCTGGCAGCGGCGGTCAGCGCGCAGGCAAAGCATGAGTATCCTACGCTTGTGTTACAGGCGGTGGCAGGTGTCAAGCGGCTGCTGCTAGCGTCTGCAGGTGGTGCTGCGCACGACGGGCCGATGTTTCGCACACACCGACTGCTGCGTGAACGGCACAAGGACGTTGTACAGCATGTGGGAGCGCTGGTGCTGTCGGCGCGCGTAGCTGCGACGGTGTGGCCGCCACCCGATGCGGCGGACGCTGTGCACGCGGACATTGCCGGGCTGGTGCGCGCCGTGCGGAGGTTCAGCGTGGAAGCCGAGGCGGCGGGGATTGCGGCGGCTGCTGCTGCTGACGACGGCGTCGCTCTGCTACCTGGCGTAGACTGCGAGCGCGGGCAGCAGCCTGGAACGCAGCAGCCTGGCGTGGTCAAGCGGCTGAGCACGCTGCAGCGTAACGAGCACACTGGTGCCACGGTGCTGCTAAAAGGCGACGGCGGCGACGCGGCCTCGCTGTTTGCGCAGGACCGCACTGGCATCCGCCAGCGCCTACGCCAACACTTGGCCGAGCACCACCAGCGCTCCAGCAACAAACCGCCGTCGTCACCCGCCACTGACACGCCGACACGTGTGGCGTCCAGTGCCGGTGGTCTACCAGCGACCGCAGACGTGCTGCAGCAGCTCGACGACGGCTCTCATGAACTGGCGCGCGTGTTGCTGGCTTTTGACCGGTACTTGCGCAAGACGGAGCGCTTTTACGCGGGCGAGGAGCTTGGAACGGAGCGTCTTCACGCTGGCGAACTGCGCGTACCTGACCGCACTCCTGCTCACATTCGCAGCGCTGCTGACGTGCGTCTTGTTGCGTATGGAAAGCACTTGGTTGCTGCGCTGGCGGTGCTGCTACAAGTGCTTGACGATGTAGATCCGTACAGCGCCGCTGTTGTGGCGGCTGCCGTCGCTGCCGATCCCGCGTCTGCACAATCTGGACCACCGGCACTGGTGCTAGCTGCCGCCTCCGAGCTGCGTGCTCTGCGTCGTCGTGTAAGTGATGGTGTCGGCGCGCTGGTTGCCGCTACGCAGACTTTTGCCGACTACTCGTTTCGCTATGGCGCCGCCGCGCAGGGGGAGGAAGGGCAGGACGACGCGGAGATACCAGCTGCTACGCCGCACGACGGTGTGCTGGCTGCTTTGGCGCGTGTAGGTGTGGCTTTACAAGCGTTAAACCACAACACTATGGCACTGCACATCGGCGCCAAGCGCGTCGTCGAGGCTTGCGACGTGTGCGACTTGCGTGGCCTATGGCTTCGCATTTCCGCTTTGCACGCCGCCCCTAATATGCTTGCTAGCGTGCCGGCCGGCCCTGCGCCGTCGGGCGCCTTGCCTGCCGTTGCGCACGTGCGCCGTCCTGCCTACCGCCGGTCACTTTCGCTGCCGCATCTGCGCCGCACCGCACCACCTACTGTTGCCAATGCGCGACCCCGTGCTGACACCATCGACGCACCTGGCGACGCACCACCGCACCTGGCACGTCGCACTGACTCGGCTGCCAGCAGCCCCGGCGAGCCAGTCGACGCCGCTCGCGTCCAGGCAATGCGCGATGCGCGTGTTAAGGACAAACTCAATCGATTCTTTGGTGACGACCCTGCCAATTTTTCGACTCACAAGCACCCAGCTCCGCCCGACGACTTGGCGCTTACTCCCATAGGCTCTCTCCAGCCCCGCGCTGCATCTCGCACTCCCACACGCGCCACTACTGTGGATGACGCTCCCTCCGCCCACGGCACACAATCTGTTATGTCCAGCCGCTCATCCGGCAAGGCTATGTCATCTGCCCAGGATCAATCGCCGTGGTATTTGAGCTACGACTCACCTCCTGAGGACATGATTCTGTCTAGCGACGGGCAAGTCAAGGGCAGCACTCTGTCTGCCTTGGTCGAGCGTCTGGTCGCACATGACGTCTCCGATCCCAATTTTGTGTCTACATTCCTGCTGACTTACCACTCATTTACCTCTACGCCTGAGCTCTTCGAGTGCATGTTCCGCCGCTTTCTGATCCTTCCACCAGCCGGCTTGTCCGATCCCGAGCTTGCTGAATGGACCGAGCGCAAGCTCAAGCCCGTGCGCCTGCGCGTCTACAACCTGTTTAAAACCTGGCTCGAACAGCACTACGTCGAGCAGGTCGATGGCGATCCGCTGGGCCTGGAAATGCTGCGCGAATTTGCCTGTACCACCATGGCTGACTATATGTCAAACGCCGCCGAGCAGCTGGTGCGTCTGATTGACAAGCGCCGTGCATCTCAGGGCGGCTTGCGCCGTATGGTTCCCAACTTGCCTCATGCTGCTCCGCCGCCCATGTTGCCACGCTCGCTGAGCCGTCTGCGCCTGATGGACATTAATCCGCAGGAGCTGGCACGCCAGTTTACTCTGATCGACTCTAACCTATTCAACAAGGTGCGTCCCATAGAGTGCCTCAAGACTGCTTGGTCGCGCAAACCGGGCGACCCCAAAGCCTTCAATGGCCTTAACACCGACATTGCCGTTAACGTCAAGGCCATGAGCACCCTCAGCACCCAGACCACTCTATGGGTCACCGCAAACATTCTGCTTGAGCATGAGATCAAGCGCCGCGCAGCTGTCATCAAATACTTCATCGCCTTTGCTGAGCATTGCCGGAACCTTAACAACTTTAATACTTTGATGAGCGTCCTCGGTGCTCTGACATCTGTGCCCGTCGAGCGCTTGACCCGCACCTGGCAGGCGGTCCATCAAAAATCTATGGTTGTTTACAACCAGCTCCGCCAGATCATGCGCACCGACCGCAACTTTGCCGAGTACCGCGACTCCCTTCACTCCTGCAACCCCCCTGCCATTCCATTTGTCGGGGTGTACCTGCAGGATTTGACTTTTATTGAGGATGGCAACGACGACATGATCTCCTCCTCCCCCGGCCTCATCAACTTTGCTAAACGTCAGCGCACCGCCGGAACCATCCGTGATTTGCAACAGTTCCAGAACGTGCCATACAACCTGACCCCTGTCGCCGAGATTCAGGATTGGCTCCTTAAACGCCTTGAGGAACTGTGTCCCAATGGCCAGAGCTCTGATCGTCTTGTGGAGGAGTTCTGGAAGATGAGCACCACCCTTGAGCCAAAAGAAAAGGACAGCGAGCGCGTCCTGCGTTTGCTTAAAGAGTCCGGCTTCTTGTAGTTGATTGCGTTGTTAATTCTTTTGTTTGTCTGATTACACACATCGCGATTTCGTCCTGCCCAAGTAAACCAACTTTCTGTATCCTATGGCACTGTGATCACGCTCTTGTGACCTAAAATCAGATCTGTGTTTTGCTAATCTACTACAACTAAAATTTTTTTGAAAAGCTCGCAGCCAGAGCACATTGCGAGCAACTTTTGGTCTGGCACCTTGCTCTCCTGATTCTTCCTATCTTGTTCGCTGCAGCAAGTACTTAAAGCATTTTATCATTACTATAAACCTTGGATCGCTTTACAAGCCTCTGCTCTGCTGACATTTGTGGAACTTTGACACATACACTTATCCGTCCATAGATAAATAGCGTACTCTGTAACCATAACAGGTAAGAATATTACTTTTTTATAGCACGGCTAGCCATCACTTGCTGCCGGGTTGAGGCAGTGTATGCACGCCGCAATCTCCATATACATTCACGCTAATAAATCAACAGTGTTATTGCCCTTCTACACGTGTGTATCTATAATGAACAACGTTATGCCACTGCTAGGCACACAGTAAGACATAATATGGCTGGGAAGCGCGACAAGCCAACTAAAAAGGGCGCCAAGGTGAAGACGAAAGATACAAAGCAGGCAGCTAGCCCCAGCGACTTTCCGCGAGGCGGGGCTAACGGATTGACGCCTCTTGAGTTTCGTGAGATTGCGCGCCAGGCTGAACACGAAGTGCTGTTTTCCGATGGTGTGACTGGAAGTCAGACGGATAGTAAGCGTAAACATGCCAGGGGCAATAATGAAGCAAAGACGCGACCAAAAAAATTAAAGAGTGCCGATGCTGGCTTCGCTGGGACAGATGATCGTACTACAGACACTACCTTGGCCGATGGTGAGCGTTTGTGTCAGGTCGAGAGCCTATCGATTAAAAAGCTGACAAAAGGAGCGCTTGTGTTTGGCATCGTTTCTGCGATTTACGAGCTTGAACTGCGTGTGTCTTTGCCAAACGGCCTCGTTGGCTTTGTGCCAATTACATCTGTGTCGCCTGAGCTTACTGCGCTGGTGGAAAAGGCTGCCGAAGCGGCGGAAGACAGCGATTCCATGGACGTTGATACAGACAGCGACTCTACACAAGACGACGCTCTTGATCTCAGCCTGCGGTTTTTTATCGGCCAATTTGTCAAGTGTGCCGTCGTGGATACTGTTAATGGCAAGTCTGGCGCAGCAGGCAAGAAGGGCAAGGCTGCACGTGTGGAGCTGACACTGGTGCCTGCTGAGATTAACAGCCGCATCGACCGCGATGATATTTGCGAGGGGCTGATAATCACCTCTAGCGTCAAAAGTGTAGAGGATCGCGGGTATGTTCTTAACACCGGTATTCCTGGTGCTGAGATTGCGGCGTTCCTTCCGGTCAATGACGCGCAGGCGTGGATAGACCGTTGGACCCTTAACTCTGACGAGCTTAAACCTGGGCAGCTAGTTGAGGCTGCTGTCACAGGCGTATCCGAAGACAGGCGCTCGCTGCGTCTCAGTATTGATCCTATGGTTGTTTCACAGGCAACCGCCAAGGAGACACACAAGACTATGGCATCGGTGCAACCCGGGCAGCTAGTCTCTGCAACAATTATGAAGGTTTGGGATCGGGGGTTGTCACTCCGGTTTATGGGCTTCTACGACTGCTGTGCAGACCTAAATGGCATTGGTCTGCTTGACGCTCGCGATAAGGCAGATATTGGCTTAAAGTACCCGCTTGGTAGTACTATACAGGTGCGTGTTATCTACGTTTCGCTGACCGCAGCTGCCAAGGTTATTACTGTAAGTGTATTGCCCCACGTTCTGGCTTTTAATCCGCGGCCCGGACTCACTGGTTACGAAACTCCAGCTGCTGCGCGTCTTGCTTCTAGTTCTAAATTCTCGAACGACAATGTTGACAGAGACGTTGACGACACCATGGCCGACAAGCATATGTGGCCAATTCCATATGGGACAATTTTGGACGACTGCATGGTAGCTGGTACGGTTGGTTCGATCGGGTTGGCACTACAACTTTCAACCACCGATTCCGTAACTGCGTTTGTCTTGGCGACGCAGCTTGTGAATGAGGACCAGCCAAAGCCCACGCTTCACAAACAATCGGGGCAGTTTCACATTGGAACTCGGCATCGTGCACGCGTAATTGGATATGACGCTATTGATGCAATTGTGCGCGTCTCATTGCGACCTTCTGTTGTTGACGAGCAGCTGTTTACAATTAGTGACGCGCGGCCTGGCGCAGTTGTCAGCGGCACTGTAGTAAAGTTTAGGGAAAATGGCGTTGAGGTCGCGCTTTCACACACGCTAGGTGGGTTTGTACACAAGCAGGACCTGTCGGACATTACGCTTAAGCATCCTGAGCTGCACTTTGCGGTTGGAAAGAGGATTAGCTGCCGAGTGCTAAAGGTCATACTTAAGCAGCACAGTATCCTACTTACTGCACGCAAGAGCCTAGTCCAGTCAAAACTACCAGTGGTCACGGGATATACCGAAGCCGAAGGAGCGGTAGCTGGCGTAACAACACATGCTATAGTTGACCGTGTTCTTAAAGGCGGCGACGGCGTGATAGTTCGGTTCTATCAGGGTGTCAATGGGCTTGTTGCGAGGGGCTCAAAGCAGCTTACGCCGGGAAAATTTATCAAGTGCCGGCTCCTATCGAGCGACCCTGAAAAGCGGCGCATCCTAGCCACAGCCAATGTCGATCCGGACGTCTCGCTTGGTGAGCTAACTGCACAAGCATCAGCAGCAAAACCAAAGCGCGCGGAATTCAGCACAGATATATCGCAGGTGTTGGTTGGTCAGATAGTCAGCGGGACCGTAGTGAGCGTTGGCGACACATACGTGATGATACTTCTTGACGGCAGTTTGCTTGGCGCGGCGCTGCCTGTAGGACATTTCAGCGACCATGTTGGCACAGTTGGAGAAAAGCGGGCCGCTGAGGTCAAGGTGAACACACGGTTCGGCGAGATGGTAATCACAGGAATTAACACTGAGCTGTCCCGAGTGACAGTCAGCGCCAAGCCGGCGCTGATAAAAGCAGGCAAAGCAGGCCGGATTCCAAACAGCACTGCGGAAATTACGGCTGGTAAAACGCTAGTTGGTTGGATCAGCAGCCTTACTAGCTTTGGTGCATTTGTCGCGTTCTCAAGCACAGCCTCAGCTCTGGCGCCACTCGAACATCTCTCAGATCGGTACGTCTCTGCGCCTGAGGACTTGCTTTCTATTAACCAGACGGTGATTGCGTTTGTCACGTCCGTCGAGGAATCGGCAGATGGCAAGCGGGTCCGAGTGTCACTTAAGCACTCTGCGGTGGACGTTGCAGCTACAGACTGTATTCAGCCAGTCGATTTTGTGACTCAGTACTTTAACGACCTTGAGGGCCCAGATGGCTCGGCGCTTCTGGGTGAGATTGGTCAGCAAGCACAGGTAAAGGTCAAGCAGAGGCATCCTTATGGTATTGTCGTGTCGCCGGCTAACAGCTCCAGCATTCTTTCGACAGAGGCTTCGGGCTTTATCACGGCTGAGCAGGCCAAGGATAGAATCGATGAGTGCAAAGAGGGGGCAGTTGTTGGGGCCTGTGTTTTGGACGTGGATCCGGAGAAAAGCATTATTGACTACTCCCTGCGTACATCACTAGTGATCAAGGCCACTGGCAAGTCCGAAGCCAAAGCAAAGGCAAAGGCGAATACAAAGACGGTGGGCTACAAGGCACTTGAGGAGGCAGCACGCAAGCAGCAGCGTACACAGGCCATTGTGGAAGTGGTTAAGGAGGACTATCTAGTACTGTCACTACCACTGCTCGGCAACGCCATCGCTTTTGCCATGGCAAAAACCTACAATGATCGCACAAAGCCGTTCATGCGCTTCAAAATTGGCCAGACCCTGCGCGGCACTCCGGTGCGGGTTGCGCCCAACCGGCGCACGCTTGTTCTTCTGCAGACGCCGTCTAGCGGCGCTTCCACGCGCGATGTAGACAGCGTGGATCGGCGTGCCGTGAAGGAACCTGTCGATCCTGCAATCAATTTCTTCGAAGACTACCAACCAGGGCTTATCACACAGGCCAGAGTTCGCAGCATCAAGGGCATGCAGGCCAACCTTGATCTTGCGATGAACGTCAAGGGCCGACTGCACATTACCGAGCTAGTTGATGAGGCACCCGAGTTATCTGCAAAAACCCCGGGTGAAGTTTTCGACGCGGCCGGCGTGCAGATTGGGAGCACAATCCGCGTCAGGGTGCTGGGGTGGCACGATGCCAACGTCTACAAGTTTCTGCCCATCACGCATCGCGCGTCACCGATGAAGACAGTAATTGAGACCACTATTCGGCCGTCGTGGCTTGCAGCCAAGGCCGAGGAAGTGGGTTCCAGCTTGCTGAGTTGGAAGACGGTAAAGCCCGGGCAGGTTCTTCGCGGCTTTGTAAAGGGTGTCAAGGAGCAGGTAAATAAGGGCAACTCAGTACTACTGATAGCGCTGGGCGTGTCATTGGTTGGCCACTTGCGCGTTTTGGATGCTACAGGCGACTATGAAATAGCAGCGCACCCTGCACGGCACTTTACAGCAGGCACACCCATCGAGGTGCAAGTATCGGGCGTCGACAAGAAAAATCGCATTGTCTTTTTGGTTCCACACGGCGGCCCCATTGCCAACATTGCTGCGCCTGTTGTATCGCTAGAGCAATTGCATTCGGGCGCACGCGTCGTCGCCTCGGTTGCAGCAATCATGCAAGATATTATGTTTGCAGACATTCGGGTGGTTGAGTCGGCTTCGACGGCCGAGGGTAGCGCCCCCCGTGTGGTGCGAGTTAGCGGTAGGATCAGCGCATTTGACAGCACCGATACGCTGAGTGCCGAGCCGTTTTCAGGGTACGCCAAGGGCCAGCTATTAGACGCTGTGGTTTTGGATGGCGGGCATGGCCTGGATCCCAAGGCGAGGAAGGTGCAGTTGTCGGTGCGTCCATCGGCGCTACGGAAGGACGTCCCGGCCGATGACATTGCCGATCCACCCATCTCCAGCGCGGCAGACGTGAGCGTTGGCCAGGTTGTGCGCGGATTTGTTAAGAGCATTACTGAGGTCGGCTGTTTTGTGTCACTGGGTCGCTCTATGGTTGCACGTGTGCTGATCAGCGAGCTATCAGATGAGTACGTGCGCGACGTGAAAGGTGTGTTTGCCGCCGGCACGTTTGTCACTGGCATTGTGACCAGCGTCGATGCAGCCACAAACCGCGTTGGACTTTCACTGCGCTTATCGAGAGTCGGCGCTACCAGTGGCCCGAATGGCGAAAAGAGGCGCCGCCTCGACCAGATTAGCGTCGGTGAGTCCCTCAGGGGCACGGTGACGCGCATCGAGGACTATGGTGTCTTTGTTCGGCCAGATGATGCTTTCGCCACTGGCCTATGCTATGTGCGCGAGATTGCCGACAGCGAGGGCCCCGTTGATCCAAAGGCGTTGTACGAGATCGGCGACCGCGTGCTCGCCAAGGTTTTGAAAGTTGACGTTGCCAGTGACCGGCTTGCCTTGGGCCTCAAGTCATCATACTTTGCTGTATCCCAGAGCAGTGATAGCGACAGAGAAAATGACAGCGCCAGTGACAATAGTGCGGGCGATTCTGGTGATGAAACGGAAGAATCGCATGCGAGTGACAGCGATGACAGTGGTGGTTCAGATGACGAAGATGCAGGCAATATTTCTTCCGACAATGGCATGGAGGTGGACGACAGCACTGCTAATCCAGCGCTGGCTGTTGCTGGTGGTTTTCGCTGGGGCGACGAGGACGCAGATGCAGACGCAGCTGCGACAACTGCAGCCGGTGGCGCGCAAGCAGGGTCTGACGGCGATGCGTCTGACCACGAAGAGGACCGCGAGGCACGTGGCACGAGTAAGAAGAGCGGGCGGCAATCCAAGATGCAGCGGCTGGCACACGATGTCACTGCGGAACTATCTGAAATGGCGCCGCGCAGCGCCAACGACTTTGAGCGCCTGGTGATGGGTTCGCCGAATTCGTCGTTTGTGTGGATCCAGTTTATGACCTTCTATCTGGGACAGTCCGAGGTTGCCCAGGCCCGCCAGGTAGCTGAGCGTGCGCTCAAGACCATCTCACCGCGCGAGGAGCAGGAAAAGATGAATGTGTGGATGGCGCTACTGAACCTCGAGCACCGCTTCGGCTCTAGTGACGCGCTGGACGCGGTGCTGAAGCGCGCAATCCAGTTTATGAATCCGAAACATGTGTATCTGCAGATGGCCAGTGTCCACGAACGTGCTGGCCAGTTTTCCGATGCTGAGCGCATGCACAAGCTTGCCGTGGCCAAGTTCCCGGGCTCGTGCAAGGTGTGGGTGCTTTTTGGCCTACTGTATCTGAAACAGACAAAGGTTTCCGAGTCTCGTGACCTCCTGGCGCGCGCTCTTCGCTCTCTTCCCGACCGAAAGCATGTAAAGGCCATCTCGCAGTTTGCCCAGATGGAGTTCAAGCACGGCGAGCCTGAGCGCGGCCGCACTGTGTTTGAAGGTGTGCTTGCATCTTTTCCCAAGCGTGTCGATCTGTGGTCCGTCTACTTGGACATGGAGATCTCTGCTGCCGCACGTGCCGCCTCCGCTGATGCTGCCACCACTCGCCGCTGGGCTCCGGTGCGTGGTCTGTTTGAGCGCGTCATCGCTATGAAACTCTCGTCCAAAAAGGTCAAGTTTTTCTTCAAGAAGTGGCTAAAGTTTGAAAAGGACCATGGTTCCGAAGCCACCGTGGAGCACGTCAAGCAGCGTGCCCGCGAGTATGTTGGCTCACTGGCCGTCTGAAACTGTCTCTTTTCCTATTTTAGAAGCTCGCTCTCTTTTCTGTTATTAAAGCCCTCATACACCTGCAAGTACTCTAAGGAGCTTTGCGCTGCTGGCGCTGCGATAAAATGATGAACCGTCCATTGCCACTGGTGCTTCTGCTGCCATTTGGCTCTGCGTCAGCACTCTACGTAGTCTACACCCACAATTTTACTCGGGCGCCGCCCATTCACACTGCGCTCGCCGTTGTTTTTGTCGCTGCGCTGAATGGAAGGGAGAGAGGCTTGTGGCGCTTGTACGCGCCTGTGTATAACAACTGTGTCTCTACAGTTCGGAAAAACCTGCGACCCAACGCATGTTGTAGACACTTGTCTGGGCAAAGATACTCTTGGTCTTTCTTTCTTTTCTCTGGCTTTGCTTCTTTAACCTAAGCCCGCACAGCTACCGCATCAGATATCCTCACTACTTGGCATTTTCTATTTGTTTGTCTTGTTTCTTACCTCCCCCAGCACATCTTAACCTTTTATACCTCCTTGGTTGCATGCATCAGGCGATGCTTGCACGCTCGCAGGAGCCCAAGAACAACAACAGTAACTGTATTAGCGATTATGCAATGGGTTCATTAGAGTCTGTGACCATGGATTCTGCTGCTACCCGTACGACGTTGGCCATCGGAAGCTCCCAGCAACAACGGCGGCGGCGCGCTGGGCAGCACGTCTCCTCAGCCCTGTCATTGCAAGGTAAGCGATCGCCTTTTTCCCCCGCACTTTCTTGTAGCGCAGTCCTTATGCAGCTAACAAAGTAAATTGATAGAAACTTTGCATGCTATCATGGGCTGTGCATGCACGCATGGAGGATTATCGTTGAGCATATGCATTTTGGCCTTGGAAATAATATCTTCCCCATCTCCTTATAAGGGCTGTTACTGCAAGTATGGCTCTAGCCGCCAAGGCTGACACTACAAAGACGAGAACATGGGAATGGATGTGTAGGGAGCTGCTGAGCTGCTGCCATCCACATCCTCGCTTGTTGTTTATGATCTTAGCAAACAAAAAAATTCTGGTTTTTCCTTTGATGCCATTATTTTCTGGACTTTTTGGCTATCCATTGTTGTTGTATAGACCACCTCTGTCCATCTAGCAAAATACATTACCGCATCTACAGCCACTGAACACTATTACCGTGTGGCACTAGCCATGTGGCCTTGCTCTGTCACAAATATCTGCTATTTATATTGAATAGAACCATCAACCCACCACAGGAGCTCCTCCGCTCAGATGAACGCTCGTGCGCCCCAACTCTCCGGCCCAGTTTCAGTTGACACTACGGATTCGTCGATATCCACTGCCTTTCAGGAAAATGTGGACACCAGTGACGAGGAGCTGTATCTGCGCCGCGTGTCTGTGCTTTATCATGAGCTTTGGACCAGGGACTGGGCCGAGAACCAGATGGCTAGTATTGAATACTCAGCATCCGACAACTTTAAGCACCAAGCCATCCAGTCCATCAATTCTAGGGTGAGCGCAGACATTTGTGACTCGCCTACAGAGTCTGAGCTGCCCAGCACCGCTGCCTCGGCGCAAGCCGACGTCAACACAAAGACAACCGCTGCCATTACCGCTGCTATCACAGATGCTGACTCGGAAGCAGATACAATACCCCCATCAATTAGCGGAGATGCTACTGAGTCTGGTACAGCAGATACAAGTAACGACGATGCCCAACAAGAACTTCGGAGCTCGTGGGGATCGCTTGTCGATGCGTATGCAGATACTGTGAGCACGCCACATACGACAGCACCACAATCAGCTGTACAGATGGCAGAATTCTCCTCGACGCATTTGGCCGATGCGCTGGTGGGCACTGTGCGGCGTCTTGAGGACGACCACACGCTGCTACAACACAAGCGGTGGAGTGTAGTCAAGGAGCTGACTGTCACTGAAGCACAATATCTTCAAGACCTGTTGCTGCTGCGAGCCGTGTTTCTTGAACCTCTAGCTGACGTGCACATGCGTGCAGAAGATGTACAGGTTATCTTTGGCAATCTCGACCAAGTGATTGGCTGCGCACGTTCGTTGGTGGAGTATCTGACCGTAGCAGTTGTGTACGAGGCAAGCCGCTGCGTAGCACCCGGCGGCGAGAATAGCGAGTCCAGGGCATGCAGCTATCCAGACGCTGGCAGTGGCGACACTGCTGCCGGGCACAGATACAGCACTGGCGCGCAGCGGCAATGCAACAGTCGACCAGCGTCCCAGCCAGAAGCTGCGCTTGCTTGTGCCGGTGATGTGGTGCTGCGCAGCAGCGCATGGGCGGATATATCTATTGCACAGGCGTTTCTACAGACCTCTCAGCGTATGGAACGCGTTTACGCTGAATACTGCCAGAACTTCGAGGCGGCCACTCGTCGCATAGTCGAGTTGAAGCGTCTGGCTGCGGTTATTTCGACGCCAGCGTCATTAGCCGCTGCTCCTACAACGCCAGGCTCGCCCTTTGCCGATCCTCTGCGTGGCTGGCGGCAGACTGCTGTCAGCCCAGCCCCTGGTCACGTCGCAGCATTTGTCAGCAGTATAGAGATGCAGTCTGATCGTAGCAGCACGGAGACCATGTACGCGGCGGCGGTGTATCAACAGATGACGGAGCAGGCGCAGTTGCTTGCAGGGAAAACAACGAGTTGGGACCTGCCTTCGCTTTTAATAAAGCCCGTCCAGCGTATCCTGAAGTACCCGCTTCTGCTCCACAACTTACTCAATCTTACGCACGCACATTCCCTAGACCGCAACCAGCTCGAGGAAGCGACACAGAGCAGCGAACGGATTGCTGAGGCCATTAATGCAGTGAACAGTACTAGTGGGTTGCACATATCTGCAACTCTCCCGATTACAGGTGACGAGGGCCAGGGTCGCGTTGCGCGGGAACTACGTCGTGTTCTTCGTCGTCGTCCTGGCACAACGGCACAAGCGCGGGATAAACCACATACTGAAGGCTCTGTCAAAGATAAGCTGCGCTTATCGGCTAGGTCCAAATTCAGGGTGCGTGGTCTACCAGAGCGTAGCTGGCCTTCGTCTGTGGGCACACCGCGCACTAATGGCACAGAGGCCCTAATTGAGCAGCACGAGAATCGCATTGCAGAGCTTACCCGTTCACTGCGCCGCTGGGAGAATGACCTCGGCGCTGTGCTCCGCCAACAAGTTGCCCTGGCAGCGCGCTGGCGCGACTTGTATGCAACAGCCAGGACTGCATTAGACCCGGTAGCCACATCTGACACCTCTGCTTACACGCGGTCGATGATATCGGATGTGCGCCTTAGTAATGATGGCTTGTCTCAAAGTAGCAGCAAAAACGATGACTTTGGCGCGTGTCTTTGGCAGTGGCAAGTGGAGAGTCCTTCTGCCATCGCCTTCTCTCTGTCGTCGGAAAAGACTGACGGCTTGGAGGATACGGGTGATTCTTTGCGCGGCGCTGATGCCCAATGTTCCCGCTACCCACAGAGCGACTGCAGTGTCCAGGAGACGCAAGAGTTCTGGGTCTCACGTCGATGGGAGCGCGCATTACAGTACCACGCCGCGCTTGATGACATATATAAAGTGCTTTATCCGGACACAGTGTGTCATTTGCTTCACTCAAAGATATACCCGGTGCTGAACTCACTAATTCAGATTTACAGCGACGGGCCGCGTTACATTCTGGGTGAGTTATCGCGTGTATCCAATAGTAGCATTCCGTCAATGTTATCTTCAGCGAACTCTGACGATAGCAGATTGTCTAGCTTGCAAAACTCACTGACATACGATCTCCCAAAGCTTTTTGATTACGAGCGGACCGTGGTGCACCTTCTTCTGGAGCAAATTGTAAGGATACAGCGCAACTTTTACAGCCGTGTTACCGATATCCTTTCGCCTATAACAGCTATTGACAGTCTCGCTCCGCAGCTCTTTGGTGCCGGTTTGGTTGCATTAAGAAATGCTGCAGAGGAGCCAATACATCCATGTATCGAAGAAGCTCGATCTCAATATGAAAAGCGGCCAGTAAACCGCAATATGGATTTTAGTCAAAACCCCAGCCACAAGCCAGTTGCTTGCTCTGAGTCTGGCGGGTATATCAAAACTTCCTTTGACAAGCGTGCCAACGAACCAATCTCGCCCAGCCCCAGGATGCCGGTTCCTTCCGCTGCAGATTGTATTAACCAGATCCGCTCAGGAATATGGCAGCTGACGCAAGAGCCGAAAAGACATACACCTGCACATTATGTAGTGAAAGCTCGCCATCGCAGAGGAACCGCAGCCACGGGCGCTATGTCGGATTCGATTTCAGATCGTAGCATCATCTTTGACGGCTGCACGTCTGTATCAGTGTTCGAACTTTCCTCGTCGGATGTGGATAATACAGAACCGACAGCAGATGCTTCAGACAAACCCTGGCCCACATCTGCCCATGGCCAGTCTGACGACGCGACCGTGTTTTCTGACGCCACCGGATGGCAGTTTCTCCGCTCTAGTGCTGCAGCGCCATCCCTGGCAACACGACCTGTTTCCTCCAAGCATGCGCATAAAAAATCTGCTGGCTTCATTGAGCGAATTGCGCAGTTTAAGCCAAGAAAGATTATACGCGGCTACCAAAGCACGCACTTTGTATTGGACCGGACCAGCGACTGCGGAAATCTGGACAGCGTCAAGCCTCGCTCGCAGTTTGGACTTGGAATTGACGTTTCTGATGAAAGTGCAGCTGCGCTGCCAGGTCATGCAATGCCTTCGCGAGCAAAGTGTGCAAGTCGGGCAAAGAGCGATGCTGATATTCATAGAAGAGTCGCTGGCTGGTCGGGCGACGCAGCCAGATTCGAGCCGCTACCGCTTGTTGATCCAACACGTTTTAGTAAGGGCTTTATCGACGCAGCATTCCACATTCTTGACAATACTGACAAGGCTGCTGATACCTAAGGCTGACCAGCGCTTTGCTGCCACTGTCAACATTTCAACCTCAGCGCTGTCTCAGCGCCTTCTAGAGTAACTATGCCTTCACGCATCCACAGTTTTATCATGTGCACCAATGTATATTCTAACGCCGCTGTTGCCATTGCCACGATAAGTCTCCAGCCATTGGCTCTATTATGGCTGCTGCAGTTGTTAAGTAAAGCCAACATCCAAAAGATAAAATGTATTGATAATATTGCTGCAGCGCTAATCTCAGACGCACCTCTGCCTTGCACTCAGTCTTAAAGCTAGGATGGATTGGGGAATCGGCCAATCTGAACCCTGCTTACCGGCCAAATGCTATACTCAGGCTTCTGCCTGGGTGGAAATAGTGCCAGTTGTACTGGCCAACAACGCAAGTGCGCGGTGCTGTTTTAACTGTTGCTATAGCAATCAGAAGAGCAAATGTTTGTGCGCCACAGTTCAAAGATATACAGCGCCACATGCGTTTAAAAAAGAAAACATGCCGCTTTTGTCAATGACGACTTGGTGCAATTCCACCATTGACAGTGATATATGCGGGTGGTTCTGTGTGGGACAAATCGCATCTTTCTGGCGTTGTTTTGCGTTTGCATATAGACACTGCCTTCTCCCTTCTATGGTTCCGTGTATTGTCTATGGTGCAGAATGCAATGACTGGACAATGCAGTTGCTGTCAGCGTGGTCATTCCTTGTGTTGTGATAAGGTGCGAAAGTATCCATCAGGTTACACGCCAGCACGCGCCTCACTTCCAGAAGCCCTATGGATCCACCATCCCAGACTGCTGCTGACCTTACAATATGCACGGCGATAAGCTGCGGCGGCGATATGGCTGCTTGGCACGATACCTGGGCGCGATTATATGCACTTGTAGATGTTACAAATCGTTGGAAGAACAAGAAGAAGGAATGCGGTGAAACAGGGCGGGCAATTCTAGTCTTTGTTATTATATTCTGTCCTGGGTCTGTCTTGCTATATGTCTGGGCCGCGACGTTCGACAACACTTTGAAGCGTCCTCCCTCCTTGTTCCTTCCTTCCCTGTCACTTCTATTGCCACTTTCAGTTCTACTGCGCTTCTTCCTGGCCACTCTAGGCTATTCTATAATCCCTTTGCCCAAGGGCTTTTTTTTTTTTTTTTAATACGCCCCGACTCTGGCCTACCCGCATCAATTTCTGGCTATCAGGACGGCGGCCGCTCTCAATCTTGTCTATATCTTCTCCTCTATATAGACAATATTTACTTTCTTAAATTTCTTTGCTTTCAGAGCTATCTGTAGCTATCACATTTAAGAGCAACAGCTCGCATTTTCATCGGCTTTCAAGTACATCACGCGCAAGCATCTTATCGGCGCCATATATTATACGGGGGTTTCGGCTTGTTGCTCGGCCATTTTTGTGCAGTGCTAGAGTGAGCGAGAGCTGAAAGCATTCGCAATTAGCATTCAGGTTTATCGACCTTTGTGCTTGTCGTTCAGTCAAAGTAAGTAAGGCAACACGTGCAATTTCAGGGACTCGCTCGGCCCGGGCAGTAGAACGTACAACATTCTTTTTGCTCTCTTCAAATACTAAGGCGGAGATATTGGCTGTAACCATCGCCTTTTTAAAGATCTCCACAGGGTTTTACCTGCACTGCTGTGCCTATATGCACAACCTCCGTTTTGGCAAAGTTTATAACCCTGTTTCCGTATTGCCGAGGACTAGTGTGCAAAATGTTAGCTGACAATATTGTTAACGGTAGCCCTCAGTCTTATTCCAGCAGCCAGCCTCAGCATACACCACTACAACCCCTGCGGATGTGGCCCAATCATGCTACGTACATGACACAGGTACCTCAGAACGATATGAATCGTCGCAAGTATCTCTTCCCGCCTATATATCCGTGTCACTATATGGTTCAACGAGCAGGGTACATGGGCGTCTGGATTGGCGCGCATGCAGCTATACTTGCGTACTTTTTGGCGGCACACATGGCCAGCGACTGGACAGAAGGACTCAACTTTGCTACGCAATATGGCATATTGATCTCGTTAATGGGGATTTTAATTGCCATGTCACCAACGTTTCTCGGGATGCTGCACACTACGCCGCTGAACAGGATTTTTACGTTTGAGAAGCGAGTACATGCACACAAGTTCATGTCGTATGTGCTTTTTGCGTGGACAATCGCGCACACATCGCTGCACTATTGGTCAAGCGTAAGATACGCAGACTCCATTAATGCGACGCACTTGTTTATATTTTGGCAAGACCGGCTGGGCGTCACCGGGCAGCTTATGTGGATATTCTTTTTGCTCATCGGCCTGGCTGCTCTTCCTATTGTCCGGCGACTGTGCTATGAGCTCTTTTACTATGTTCACCACCTATATCTGGTTAACATCGCACTACTATACGTGCATTCAGAAAATGGCATGGCTATCCGGTACATTAGTTGTCCGCTTGCTATCTTTATTATTGATTATGTTTATCGGACAGTGCGTAGCTATCCGCTTACAACAAGCCGGCGCGCACGTATTCGGTACATCAAGTTCCACCCCTGCGAGGTTGTAGAAGTCGGGTTTGATAGACGCGAGGTGCTGCAGCACACACGTATTGGCCAGTATGTCAAACTGTGTGTCCCAGAACTCGGGATATTTCAATGGCATCCGTTTACAATTACTGCTACACCTGGAGAGACCAAGATTATGGCAGATGGAAAACCGCATGGAATCTGGAAGATACACTTTAAAGTGTCGGGAAACTGGACATATCAGCTTTCGCAACGGCTACATAGAGTGACGGCTGGTGGCGATGTATATGCCAACAACTTTGACCAGGAAGCCCGTATCGGCAGAGTAGTGGATGATGCAGTTGTGCCAGAAGCGGTGGCGCTCGAGTGTGGAGACGCAGAATGCGATGAAAGCTATTTAATGGCAATTGCTGGACGTCTGGACCCGGGAGCCTCTGCTGTGATGGGCAATGCGGAGAAAAATGGATGTGAACAACAGCGTATAGAGACAGTGGGCGGGTCAGATTCTCGAAACATAACGGCTGAGACACATATCACGATGGTTGCAGTAACGCCCGAGATGATGCAGGACAATTGCGAAGTAGCTAGTCCACTGGATAGTGAAAGAACGTGCCGGGCACCAATGGCGCCAAAGAAGTGTGAGAGCGATGGCAGCTCATTTATGAGTAGTAGCGCCAACAGCATGTACGACGATTTCTGGTTTGTTCCTGAGGTGGAGGGAGAACACAGACAGGCAAGGCTTCCTACGATACTAGTAGATGGGCCGTACAATGCGCCTATGGAGACATTCTTTGAGTTCCATGCAAACATCATCGTGGCAGCAGGAATCGGGATTACCCCGTATATTTCGGCGCTAGAGCATGTACTTGACCAGTGTGCAAACAATATACCAGTGCGCACAACTCAGACAACATCGGAGGCATTGCTTCCGCAGAAGATATACCTTGTATGGGTGTTCCGAGACATTTCGATGCTTTGTGTGATGTTGTCAGTGCTTCAACGTCTGCGTGACAATGTGCGTGGACGCAACATTGTGGTGCCATGTCTCTATGTTACCGGAGCGGTTGATGTGGAACACGAGGGAGCAGTCAGCGATGTATTTGGCAGGCCGATGTTTAAGCTGTCCAACGGCATACGCATTTCCCAAGGGCGACCGCCAATTGCTCGTATGATGTCGTATATGGCAGGCAAGCACCCGAACTCTAGAATGGGGGTATTCAGCTGTGCATCTTCAAAGTTAACTGCAGAGGTGCGCACCTCGGCACACAACACCAACGCAGCAGTTGCGCACCAGGGAACCAGCATCGAGATGCGTGCTGAATGCTTTTCGATGTAACAAAAAAGACTAAATAACCGGTATAGCAGATTGATTGATAGTATTGTTTTTAAAGAAAACTATTAGTGCATCAAGTGAATGGCGTTTGTGATAATCGAGGTAACTCTTGTGTTTTGCGTCAAGAGAAACAAAGTGTGTGTGTGTGTGTTATTGGCATGTGTAGTTGGCGGGTACAGTTTAAGTTGGCAGAAAAGAAGAAAGAACCAAGAGACAGAACAACAAGACATTAGTAGTAGTTTTGAGCAGACACATAGCATATATGGTTCTAGCAATGGCATAGCAATACAATACATTTAACTTGTCTTGTCGCCTGTAAAAAGGGTGCTGGCTGCCCCGTGCTTATCAGTCTGCTCCGCAAAAACCAACGCCAACCACACTGCCAACGGCACTTCTGCCTATGCACAAACAAAACCCTGCCCACAACGCAAACACACTACCTGAATAGCGCAAAGCCGCCATACCTGTGAGGACGATTAGACGCGGAACTCACTTATGACGTCATAGTGGGAAAGGTGTTTACTTTAAACACTTAGCATGTTTATGTTTTCTTTCTAAATGTTTCCTTAGTCTTTTCACGGGGATTGAAATATATTGCCTACTTTATAGTTTATTCTTCTTTACAATACCAAATGACGCCAGAATAATTTTTCTAGATAACAATATTTTGGCAGGAGTTGGTATAGCGGGTTTGCACTAATTATGTACTGCGTTTGCATTGTAGGTGGGGCCTGTTGTTTGCGCATGGTCGGAGAGGTTGTTGGCAGTGTGGTTGGTGTTGGTGTTAGCGGTGGAGTAGGAAACAGCCAATGGCAACTAAACATGTCCTGCGACATGGCAGTCAACAGCACTGGCAATGAAAGCCCATGGAGAGTCAATGTCTGCGAGTTGTGCAAGGTGCTCTTCTTTCATGAAATTGAGGAGACAGGCCATTGGATGTATCCACATCTTACTATACCCTCCTTTACAGGAATACGGGCGATACTAAGGTAAGTTGCATGTGTTGTATTTTATTGCTATGAGATTGCTAAAAATGTCTATTCAAAACTGCTATTAATACGTTGCTGTTCTGTTTCTTGGTCTTTCCTTGTCTGCTGTCGCCAACCATGCATAAACTTTGTCTCTTACAACGTAAAAATACAAGACCACTTGCTGCCAAAAATTACCTTGACTGACGCAAATATTATTATTTTTTTCATGCGCCAATAGTTTTCTTAGAAACAGCATCCTAGTGACCTTTATCCGCCCAGCAGAAGTTATTTATCCGTCGTACCTTATCGGGAATTTATGCGATTGTGATTGGAGAAGTCTAAAGGAGTTTTGAGAGAGTAAAATGAAAGATTTTTGATGGTAAAATAAAGGACCTGGGTATTTTTGATTGTTCATGGCATTAGAGCTCAGCTCTTATCAGTGTGTCGCTGGTTTTACTTTTTATTATTTATTTTAGCATACGAAAGGCATTGCTTGTACATTCACTCAAGACAGCTACAGTGCTCTGTTTTTTATTATTATTTATTTTTACAGTGGCGATGGCAGATGACGATACAAGTGGCAGCAGTCCCAAAGTAACATCGCCAGCAGCCAATGGACTTGTGTATATGACGTTGATCTGCTTTCTTGCGGTTGGACTTTTAGCTGGATGGCGGTCGCACCGTAACACAGGACTGTTTCTGAAGGCGCTCAAGTCGCAATCAATGTGGGCTTTATCACTCAACTTTCTTGCAGTTAACATCGGATCAGGGATATTCTTTACGTTGCCAGAGGTCGGCACAATTGCAGGAGTTACGGGAGTATTCGCATATGCATTTGCATGTGGAGCGCCGCTCTTCATATTTGCTGTTGTCGGGCCAGCCTTTCGCAAACGCAACTCGAGCCAATGGTCAATGACCAACTTTGTCATGGAGCGGTTTGGGCGGCCGCTGCACATTCTGTATGGCATTGCGTCTACGCTATTTGTCGGATTGTATCTTGTAAGCGAGCTGACAACAATATACAGTGTGTTTGAGCTTCTGACGCCACTGCACCCGCTTGCACCAATGATAGTCATATGTGTGGTAACCACGGTATACACTGCATTTGGCGGTGTTTTCGCGTCGCTTGTGACCGATGCAATCCAATGCGTACTTATTCTTATTCTTGTTGTTATCGCTGCCATTGTCGTTGGCATAAGTGTTCGCCCAACCAAAGCCGACATTGAGCGGGCTGGACTACTTAAGCCAACAAAAATGGGGGGCGAGCTATTTGTTATACTGCCACTGGCAATTGCCTTCTCCAACATGTACCACCAGGGCTTTTGGCAGCGGACATTTGCCTCCCGCAGCGACCGCGATCTGTACTGGGCCACATTTATTGGGTTCTGGTTGGTGTTTATAGTAACGGCTTTGATCGGTATGGCAGGGCCACTCGCTGCGTGGGCCGGTACATGGACACCAGATTCGGATATTCCTGGCTCCAGCGCCTTTTTTACGATTATAGCATCGCTCCCTGGCTGGGTTTCTGGGCTTACACTCGTGCTAACGACGTCATTGAGCTGCTGTGCTATTGACACCTGCCAGACTGCTATGTTTGCCTCACTCTATGACCTCGTTGAGCAGAAGGTCAGCGTGTGGACTGTACGCGCAACAGTTGTTATTCTTAATGTTCCGGTTATTATACTAGCAATGAGAGCACCTGATATTCTCCAGGTGTATTTGCTTGCTGATCTACTTGCCTGTGCAACAATACTGCCAGTGCTATCGGGACTCTTCAGAAGATTTGATTTTATACACTGGATTGATGCATTTGTTGGCTGCTTTGGTGGAATCATCGCCGTTGGCGTTTTTGGTCAGGTGTATCTGGGAAACCGCCACGACGGCTGGCGCCTGCTGTTGCTTTATGGCGGGCTCTACGTAAACGACGAGCGTGTTTTGGGTGCATTTTGCTTTGCGCCGCTTGGCTCTGTTGTATTTATGCTCTGTTTTGCTGTTCTGCGCATGGGAGTCACCAGTCTACTTGGACTCCGCCAATTCCACTACGCGGGCCCAGAATTATCATCAGAAATGAGAACAGTCGCGAGTACGCTGCCAGGCGACAACACAGACAACAAACACAAGAAACGAGAGTTGCATGCATTGTAAGCAAAGGGTGTAGCAAGGCTGATACACAAATGCTTTCATAATCTTTGGGTCGTCATTCTCCACAGCACATCCGCAACCTGCATCGGCTTATTTACGGCTTTTTCTGCAAGAGAGGTAGTTGGGCAGATGTAAAGTCTCAGCTTTAACGCAAGCATGACAGGCTGTGTCAACTGCGTTTTTTTTGCTTAAATTCTCTGGATGCTCACAGCAACCCGCGGAAGTATGATCCTATGGCTCGTTACGCAGATGCAGTCAAGGCCAACGAATCCCATGCAACTGAGGATCTGGTCGGCTGTTTGCTCGGGTACAATCCACATCACTCACCAGAAGAGCTCGGAAAACAACAGTGCATCGTGCTCGTATAGTCTGCCAACTAAGCCTCTTTCTCTTTGTTGCCATCTACTATAACAATACTGTCCACAGATTCCGCCTGCCTATATGCAATAATAGCTTTCTCCGCCATTCTATCTACGCGTACAATAAGCCGCTTATTGCCGATGCCCATTGCCAGCGGACCTGCTGCGTGAAATGCCTACACTTCTGCCAAAAATAGGCCTATTTGTTCACTTATGCCCGTGGCTGTATGCCCTCCCAACAAAATAAAAAGATGCTTCGCTCCATCTTTGCTCAGTGCATCCTCTTCGATATATTTTGAGCACTCCTTCGTCAACCTTTACTTTTATTGGCACTGCTATATACGTAATTCTACATCTCTGATGCGCACCGACCTGTTATTAGTCTCAGCGCTTCTGTCCTTAGTGCCTCTAGCCGCCACACAGTCTCCTGATGCTGTCATTGCTACTGATGTACCACACGACAATGGCGATTCTGAAACTGAAGTAGCTACTGGCGTGCTGGATACCGGTTCTGTTGTAGAGCCTTCCGAAGAAACCTCTGGAGGCGACCCATTTATCGATACCACACAGCCCCTCGAAAAGCCTACTACATCTGCAGGTAAATAATATTCTGTTTTCGATCAAATAACTATTGCCAATGGTGTCTTTTCTAAACTCCGAAGATGACAACACCTGCTTTTAATTCACATCCGCCACTAACCACTATTTTTTTTTTATCTCTGCAGCTGTAGACGAAGATCCTGGCCATACAGACGAACATACACCTGCAGATCCCATCACAGAGACTAATGATACCACTTCCGAGTCTGATACGTTGGAATCACCACCCCCTTCAGACACAGATGTTGTTGAAACCACCACCACTCCCCAGTCTACGCCCGACTCGGAAGCCACCACCACTCCCCAGTCTACGCCCGACTCGGAAGCCACCACCACTCCCCAATCTACACCCGACTCGGAAGCCACCACTCCAGAATCGTCTTCACAGGACAAATCAACCACTACTAGCTCTCCTACACAGGACAAATCAACCACTACTAGCTCTCCTACACAGGACAAATCAACTACCACCAGTTCTCCTACACCGGATAAATCAACCACCACCAGTTCCTCTACATCACCACCACATCCTACAGCGACACCATCTCCCACTACCACAGGGGGTTCCACCAAACCAGCCCCATCGTCCGCCGGAAAACACACTGTTGTCGATATTGTAACTGTTGTTGTCGATGGTGAAACCCTAACATCTATGGAAACCTCCGTCGTTAATGATGATTCTGGCTCTGCCGATTCGACTGATGGCGACGCTTCTGCAAATGTCCCATATACCTCTACATTCATAGAGGATGGTAGTGTGGTGGTTGTCACAGGTGTTATGCGTGACCCAAATCCTGACACTTCAAAGGCCTCGTTTGCCCTCAAGTATAATTCTGATCAAGCTGCTGTTGCTTCCGTGCTCGGAATGGCAGTGGCTATGGCATTGGGTATGCTTGTCTGATGTGTTAATACCTGTTGAACGTTGAAGCAACCCATTTATTTACTGGTAAATCCAGCTGGCGTGGCTGTACTTACCAATACATAGCATGTGTTGTGTGTTTAAAGAAGTTTAGGAAAGTAATAGATGCCTATACTTTTCAAGATATAAGCCATCACCATTGCTGACATTGCCAGTGACTGTTCTACCTTAAAGTGTATCTATATTTTCTAAACACAATTGGATACGTACCAGAAATAACCGGCTATATTAAGAGATTCGCGTTAGCTACTTGTTTAATGCTTTTGATTCTATTTCAAGTGGTTTTTGTCTCTGCATCGTACATATCCAATAGACCTTCATGTAGAAACCCCGCTTCCAAGGCGCGACATTTTGTTTCTATGATCTTCAAACTTTTGAGTCAACTAAACTAAAAAAATAAAAGAGTAACTAATAAAATTCTTTAACTAGCGTCTTCGCAGAGACGAAAACTCGCAAGAACATAAGGATACCCACGCTGGTACCAATTTCTGAAAGTTTGACGCTTCGCGATGCGTGGATGCGTAGCATAAGAGCCTCCCTTTATTACATAGTGCGTTGAGTCATGGTCATACGCCTCTGGTGGATCGAAAAAGTCCGCAGAGTATCCGGGATACATTGGTGAGGCAATAAACCCATTGAATGGATAAAACGGAGTTGCGGTCCATTCCCATGTATTGCCAACAAATGTGGCATCGCCAACTTTATCTGCGTCGGCGTTGGATGATAATGTACTTGAGACAGCCACTGGATGTAAATGTGCAAAGCCGATATTTGCATCGCTGGGGACAAACATGTCAAAAGGACAATCTGTATAACTCTTCGCAACTGTTCCCTGAGAAGCCAAGAGTCTGTCCAAATGAGTGTCCACGGCGGTGATACTGAAATTGGTAGTCAAGGACAAAATAGCATCCATTGCACGCGCAAGATGGTATGTTCTTGCTGCATGTGTCCACTCGGCCTCAGTTGGCAGCCGGTTCCCATGCCATTTTGCATATGCCTCTGCTTGAATTTCACTAACTGCAACCGGCCACAGTGAAGCTTCAGTGCTTTTAATGGATGGGGTTCCAACAACTGTGCGCACGCCATAGTCAGCAGCAAGAGATACATGCTCTCCAGTATCTGATACTGATGATGCATGTGCGGTGTTATTGGTCAGTACAATCCACGATTTAGGCACAAGATCCTGCAATACAATAGCAATACTACCACCACTAGACTTAGTGACACAATCGTCGTTGGTGCTGAATTCTCTGAGAAAGTCAAAGTATTCAATATTGGTGATTGGCTGCGTACGAATACGAAATGGCTTTATGGTTACATTTGTAGATGGGCATTCATTATCCCAACCAAATATATGCCCAGGAGGAAGAAGCTTGGAGTGCAGCTGTAATTCATTGTCGCACGTGTTTCCTAGAACAATATCATTACCTCCTGCAAAACTAAGCCATGCCTCGTCCGGCCAAGCCAAAACCATTGGTGAAATTGTGCAGGTAGCGGGAGCGCATATATCTTCAGGATTCATCTGCAATACCATATAAAGCAACGTTTCAACATGCAAGGCTTCATGCTCAAAGGCCATCCAGACATGACGTGCAGCATCATATGAACTCTTACATCCTGACTGCAGATAGCACTCGAGCCACTTAGTAATCCGAACACGCACACGGTCACGATAGGCAATAATTTTTTCTACGGGTGGCCACTCGCTAGGAACCTCCGAGTGGCTATGACAGCTGGTCGGATCGTCCATTTTAGGGTCGATGCCACGCTCAAACCACTGCGCAAATATCAGTGGCTCTGACAATGGTGCACTGTCAGCTGCTGTCATTTGAATATCGGCAAAGGCTGGTATGTGGCCAAGATAGAAGATAAACGGATGGCGGAGATCAATGGGACGAACAAGTAGCTTGTCATGCCCAATCACTTGGAGCATCAGCATGTCCCAGGTTTCCCACAACGCCTTCCACTCGGCAATCTTAGGCACACTTGGGAACTCCCCATATTCCCCCGATACCAGCGGCAAATTGCACGGAATTTGTGCATACGCAGCCTGCGTGCTCCACTTGTCCAGACTGGCAGGAGGTGTCATCCGAAGAGAGTGCAACATCATTGCGTATGGCTTGCGAAACAAGTTTAGTGTGTAATATCCACGACGATCTGTCCATATTGCCGAAAATGTTAGGCCAGTGAACTGGGCCAGAACCTCAGGCGCACTGCTGCTATATTTGTATGATGATTCAATGTGTATGCGCTCGCCACGTTTAATAACCATATCATTCTTACACTTATACAGTTTTCCGATATAAGCAGCAATCGCGGGTGGCCAACTAATCACAGTGTCCTGACGCGCCTCTAAGAATGAGTCAAACCGGCCAATAGCTTTATCATACTCCCCGTAGTATATAAATTTATCCTGGTCAAAAACTGGGTCAGAACTGGCATTGGGATCCAGTAATGCTACATGCTCCGCAATGATATGATTGATGTGTGACAAAATGTTGAGCTCAAATGCGGCTGTAACGCCCTTAGCATCATTGTAGGCGTCCCAAATAACATTGGAATCCTTCTTCATGTCCATACCGATTATTATAGCATCGTCAATAGCCAGGAAATCACGAACAAGCCCGGCCAAAAACCCAATCGCCTCTGAGCTATGATAGTTCCCAATCGATGACCCTAACCACAGGATTGTTTTTGGTCGTATCGATTTACGCAAATGGGGCATGACCTCGTCGTAGGTTCCACACAGTGCCGTGAAAGTGATGTTTATAAACTTAGACGCCAACATTGACATTGAGCTGTGAAGTGGCTTTGGCATAACATCAATCGCATAATAGCTAACCCCCTTGCAATGTTTGTTAATTGCGTTGAGTATAATCTCCGTTTTCCGAAGCGATCCACAGCCTAGCTCAATTATGTCGGAATTATTGGGAATATTATCTATTATACTTTGTGTATGTGCGCTAAGAATCTCAAGCTCACAGCTAGTCAAGTAATATTCAGGCTGATAAGTGATGCGGTCAAAGTATTCCAAGCCTGCGTTGTCATAGAGAAGAACATTTGGAAGGGATCGGTATTCTGGCAGCAAAGTTCCAGGAAGCGTTTTATGAGTACTTAAACATTTTACTAACTGTGTTATAATGGGTGGTAGGCATTGAGAGCCAGTAGAAATAAGAGTTGAAGAGACAGTAGATGAACCAGATGTAGATGCAGAGGCAGCAGCAGTTATGCGACAGTCAATAAACTGGTAAGCATTTACAAAATCATCAGTGGCCTTGAAATTCATCTTGAAATGCACAGCTTGAAGATTGCGCTAGCGTTTGATATAGATTTATAAGTAGATATAAGGCAAGATTCAGTTAAATGATGTTGGTGAGGATGCCTGAGGTCGGCCGTTTTTAAATAGCATCCAACATCGCGACCCTAAGCCCCAAGATATTTGCCTTAGGGTCTTTATCTTCAAACATCGATACATGGTCATTCATGAGCTGCAGGTGCACGTGTTTCTCCCCTCTTCCGAAAAAGATGTTTTAATAGATAATCGCAGTTGTTATCACAAGAAGTATGAACACATACAATAGTTTTGGCCGGCTCAGTCTGTTTAATTTGCTTTTGGCCGAGAGTAGTGCCAAAATTAACAACTAAGAGACTGCAGATACAGTTATACACAGTGTTTTAAAATACACCAGAAAAAAAAACATCGCACAATTGGAAGCGGAGATATTGTATGTATAGGCCTGCTTAAAGTTAAATGTGAACAATATTGTCATTAGTTTCTACAAATTAAATATATTGTCCTGAGATCAGCGTCATTTATTCTAGAGTCCTTAGTAACCCACGGCTTAAGAGATAAATTATTTGTTATAAAGAAAACATAGCAGATGTTTGCTTTAGACTGCAACATGTATGATAACAACAAAATCATGTTACCACTCTCTCTAATTTATAGCTGATAAAATACTTTCATACTCTTGGCAATTCTGATGATATTGATCATTGACTGAGCGTAATATTAACTCTAATTAGTTGATGTGCCGTGATAGGCCTTCTATGCTCTTGTATAGCGATGACCTCACAATAGAATGGGCTAGCCCCCCTCCCCTTCACTTTGAAATTCCCGCTTTTGTAATCCATCTCCTTACCTTCTTCATTCCTCGTTAACTTATTCCAAATCTCTTTTATAAGTTTTATTGTGCTATCATGGGTCCTGTCAAGTCTAGTGAAAAACGCGGTAAACCTAACAGCTCACCTTACCATGTCTTTTTTCAAAAAGAGCTAAAACGTATCAAAACAGAAAACCCCACTATGTCACACAAGGATGCATTTAAACAAGCAGGTCTTAGTTGGAGAACAAGCCCGCAGAACCCTAAGAATCGGAAGATTGGCCCTGAGAATGCTTCTCCCAAAAATCTGGAGTCTGCAGTTCCATCAGTGGCAGCTATACCATCTACAACAGATGCAAACAAACATGCCGGTGCACTGAGCGATGCAAGCAAACCTGTGCCCGCAGCTGAACATGCGCCACCACCAGCGCTTGCGCTTGCGCGTGAATCCGTGCCTTTGCCTGCGCCTGCTTGTTTATCTGAGACTACACCTCCACCTGTACCCGCACCCGCACCAGCACCAGCACTGGAATCGGTATCAGCAGACACTTCTCAGGCACAGGTTGCAGTCTCAGATAACCTCAATGGAGCATCGCATTCAAAGGTATCTGATTTAAATATTGCAAGTACAACTGACAGCCCAGCTCCTAGATCCCCTACTGAGCCAAATGAAAAGTACACACATAAAGAGATCGAGAAACCCACCAACAGCTTTAATGTTTCTGCCATTCCCTCGATGGCAGCTCATGCAGTCAGTGGCGCAAATCTTACTTTTGCAAAATAAAATTATACATTCTTTTAAAGCTACATTGCGCTTTTTACCTACTATATTTAAATGTGACCAAATTTTAAATCCCTCGGAAGAGATGGTTTCAGTGCTCCTCTACATATACTCTTTGGTTTTTAGTTTTAGTTTAACCAGTCGATCATAAATAAAACTAGATATAACAAGTTGATGTGCAATATATGACAAGCTTTAATCACTTTGAAGACATTAGATTGGTTTGTACAATTAGTAAGATTTGGTTAGGCAACATTATCTAGTATATAGTCTAGTCTGGGGATTTTGAATATATTTCAAGGTTTCTTCTCTACTTTATACAAATTTAACTAAAAATGGCAGCTAGAAGAATACGATAACGTCAACCTTTACAGCGTGTCTTCCTACCACAGTATAAAAAACATAACAATTATTAAAATTTCTCACACATTCTGTGATAGCTGAATGGCGCCAAATATATAATAATAGTTAAAAAATAGTAATCTTTTGTGGAATGGCAAATCTCAGTATTCTATTTAAACCTTATTTTGGGCGATGCTAATGCAATTTTAAACTATTGGCAGTCTTCTCTGCATGTATGAGGCGTGTCAAAATCTTAAAAAAAAAATTAGCATAAGAATACCAGGTCTCCGCCAATAAGCCGGAGCAACCCACCGAGCGCTGCAAAGAACAGTAAGTAAAGAATGCGGATTTTGTAACAACATTTGTAGTAGTTGCCACTACCCGAAATCCAAAAAGTTATACTTTTAAAATGTGGTGCAATGATTATAAAGACATCTTATCATCTGTCGATTAAAATAAATTTAAAGCAAACAGATAATTAATAATGCCCGAGTTAATATTACACGAAATCTACTATAATACAAGCAATAATTTGTTAATTTTTGTTGATTAAGCTGGTTTGTAACAAAGTTGAGGTATGAAGTCACTTGCAGAAATAAGCACCTAACTCATAATGGTCTCAAAAATATTTCAAGCTGCAGATAAAGTTTTTTAATATGCTTTAGTAAAAGTGGGGTTCTTGTGAAGCAATTGTGTTTAATATCGGTTAATATTTTACATAAACTTTTGGTTGCATAATTACTAACCCTTATGTCTAAGATTCGAGTGGCTGGTTTGCGGAAAAATATATTAATAGTATTATACTCACATTCAGACTTTATTTATTTTTACCATAGATGCGTTTTTTTAAAATTCTGGCAAATAGAAACAGGCATTAAAGGATGTGTTTCAAAATACTTTATAAAGAATAAGCACGAGGCAAATACACAATAATAGTTAAGGTAAATTGACTTGTAATTTTTTAATTTTAAACGGAACTGGTTGACTGACGACAAACCCTTTCAACTTAGTAATTGCTTGTCCAATAATTCAACCTTCAGTGTTTTACATAAGAGTATTGTAAAGTTGATGTAATAATGTGTTTTGATATACCGCAAGCAAATCTAAACTACTTTGTGCATATAAATTTGTGTTGCAAAAAAGATACATCCAGGTTACACAGTAAAATATAAGATTTTAATGATAGATAACACAAAAATTGTTTGGTCAATAGTTACTATTGCAGATAAATCTGTCTTGAATTTTTGCATAT
>KZ303486.1:93327-193127 GCA_002705745.1 Coemansia reversa NRRL 1564
TACACAGTAAAATATAAGATTTTAATGATAGATAACACAAAAATTGTTTGGTCAATAGTTACTATTGCAGATAAATCTGTCTTGAATTTTTGCATATAGAATAGCTTGTATGTGCAATATTTTTTTAATATAAAATAACAAAAGAACCGTTCGTTCTGTAAGCTAAATCTACACCAACAACAACTAGAAAAACAACATTCTCAGCTTTACACCATCTAAAAATTTTAACTTAAAGATACCAATCCAAAAATGGTCAGCTACGCTATCGTTATCGCCGCTACAGCTGTACTTGTTGGCAGCGCCATTGCCACTGACGCAAACAACATCCCATCTAATCTTAATGCCAGAGCTGTCGATCAGACTGGCAATAGCAACACTGGTAATATCAAGCGCTGCGGGGGTTGCGGAGGACTTGGCGGCTGGGGATGGGGAGGCGGTTGTGGATGCGGCGGCAGAGGTTGCGGCATCTGCCGCGGATTCGGATTTCCGGGTTTCTGGTAATTAGTAAAAAAAACACAGCTCTATAGTAAAAGTAAACTTGTAGCGCCTTTTAAGCGTTATATTTAATACGCATAACAAAAATTTAGCTATAAAATAATATATTTTTAGCAGTATTATTCCTTAAGGTAGTGATGACTACTCCAAATGATGTTATGAAGGATTGTGCGTTTGGACTACTTGCCTCATTTTTTTTTTTTGCAGTGATTGCTGAGGGCACAGTATTTTTACGCTTCCAGCGTAAAAAAATGTTTCTTTGTAGATGTGGAATAGGATGTACGGAATGTTTAAAACAGCAGGAATATTGCGATTTCAATGCCTCAGATTAGATTGCAAACAAAAAGAAACTGAACCGCATCATAGCTTTAGCTCAAAGAAGTTCTTGTTGGTATACAGTGGAAAATCCTATAATAGGTACAATTTTCCCGATGGTTTTGTTTTACTTGAAAGAACGCAACTCCTTAAAATGCATCCCAATTTGCCATACCAAGCTATATGATAGATTATGTTGCTTGACTAACTGTATTTTTCATGTAATCCAATAAATTTTGGACATATATCGCGCATTTACATATCTATCGTGAACGGGCGAACGAGAAAGCTAAAAAATGAGCAAAGCAGATTACGTTTAAAGAGATAATATTTCTTACGATAGAATTTTAAGAATACATTTAGCTTGAAAATAAAATACAATGTGAATAGTGGTGGGGGTGGATCTAACCGGTATAGGTAGATTAGTACCCCCGCGTTTCTCTTAGCACCTTCTTGGGTTTGGTTCCAAGCGCATGAGCAGTTTGCTTTGCGTGCTTCTCCAGATCATGCATTTCCTTGAGAGATGGGGAGGAGTTGCTATAGACACAGTCATTAGCAGTAACATCAACTTCACCCATGGGCTTTGCGGCGACTGGCAGTGATATGGCGTCTTTATCGACCTGACTGGGATGGACAAAGTCAGAAGCCATAGTGTATATAACACCGGAACCGTGTGTTTGTTGCTCTTTCTTTGACGACATGGTATTTCAGAGCATGCCTTTCTGGGATTGAGATTGCTCTAGACGTTGGTTTGTGTGCTGATGTAAATACTTTATAGAATATTCTTTAAATAAAAGTATGTATTTGGACAAAAACAAGTCAAGCGGAAAAAAACTCAAGGCCCACCATTTATTGTTGCGGATGCTATGATAGTATGTGCAACGTAAGCATCGTAAACATTGCCCTAGACTGATCCCTCTGTCCCACCTCCACTACGTCAGGTGAGCCTATTGCGGAAATCCGAGCTTTAGGAGGTTTGTCTGCCTTGATCGATTCTAACAATTCTGGATCAACCCACTTTTCTATATTTTTTTGGGGACATTTGCTGGGACTCTTTTCTTTCATGTTCAAGACGGTTAAGCTAAGGGGTTTGACATAAATATGTACGAAATGGAATAAAAGCTGGATCTCGTTCTGTTTGATGACGGAGATGTGCTGCAGGATAAACATAGTGCACCGAGGGCTCAACATGCTGGTATGACGGCATACCGAAGAACGCGTGGATTTCCGCATACATGAGCGTACATCATGTGCTTGACTACAGAGGAGAAATTCGTTGACCACATGTGGGTTGTTTGGCAGCATAACTGTCAAGTGGGGAATTAAAGGGCGCAAGGGGCATGTGGGTTTTCGCCAAAATAAAACATGCATAAACGCAACATAATATGGAGTGCTCGGCGCACAGAATTATTTTAAAGGAGAACTGAGCTGAGCTGAGCTGCAGCAGAGGATTTCTTGGCTATACGAGTTGGCAAGTACAATGGAGGCAAGTGGCGCTTGACAGCACAGCGATGCAATAAGTGATTGCTTGGCGCAGTGGTATATTGGCTTGCAAGGCAGCTGGTAAGTTTGTTTGTGAATTGGATGCCACGCAGTAATAATATTCCATAGTGGAATTCTTTTAAACACCAAGGACAAAGAACCATGGTGCGAACTGCGCACGCTAGCTTCCATTAGAACCTGTGGCGGCGAGCCACACAAAAACATGTAACAGTATTCTTTCCCTTTATGACGGCTCTTTCGCCATCGCCTGCAAAACAATAGCAGCAGAGCGTGCTTCTAGAAGGTTTTTCCGAACAACAAGAAGGGTAATGCCAAATACACACATCTTCGGGAGTCCTTTGGTGAACCAGCACAGCGAGCAGGCGCACGTGTAGCGTGGAAAGCGCACACACGCCAGAGGAGAGCAGAGTGATGAGCTTTATAGGTTAGCCAGTGGGAAGACATCGATAAAAAAAAAAAAGTCAAAGGTCTAAAGTCCGAGGCGCTGGGACAGCTTGCGCTCGGCACAGAACAAAACTAATAAAGTTTTGGCAGCGGCACCCGACAACATGGATTTGCGGAAAAGATCGATAGGCCCAGGAAGAAATACTACTGGCCAGGAGAGCATGCGGCTGCTTGGGGAGGGGGGGCGGCAAACGGACTTTGGAGCGCGGGCTTGATACCCCCCCCTTGGATTTTCCATTTGCAGTATTTACGTTCCCAGTCACACCTGCGGCTGTGCCTGGGAGGGAAAAGTGGGTGATGTGCTGTATAAAAGGAGAGGCTCCTGCTCTTCATTAGCTCTGAGTTTTTTGGCAACAAAGTTTCCATGTTACCTCGCACAGCTACAGTCTTCCGAAGTTTTACAGTCATTTCTTGACCTTTGAGGGTTTTTTTTTGTCTTTTTGTCCAGGATTATGCGCTAGCAGCCTTGGCATTTCTGTCCACTACCATTTTCTCGTCTATTACCACAACGCAGTCTTAGCTCAGCTTATTCTTGATTTTCAGTAAAAAATTTTTTTTTTTACAGCAGCGCACAGAAACCCTTAGCATACATTTTGGGCGATGATGTTTTTCAAGAAAACGCGTAAGGTTGCGTCTGAGTCTGCTGACCACAACGGCTGTCTCTATGTCAATGCGTCCGAGTTTATTAACTATGTGAGCAAAGACCAGATTTCGGGACCCGTGGCAGCACGGCCCATGGGCGCCATGGACATTACTGCTTGCGACGTCATCTGCCGAGGGGTCCCATCATCAGACGAGCTCCGACTTTTGCGCCGACGGGTGCGCCAGACTGCCACGGCGCTGGGAACCCGTGCAAACCGCAACATTGAACATAGCATTGCAGCGTAGAGCTGCACTCAACTGCCATCATCATCATCATCATCATCATCATCATCATCTAACTTTTACCCCTTGATAATTACCACCCGGAACGTGGTTTCAGAGCGATGTATCACATCCTTCCCCCCCATTTCCACGGGCGCATCCAAATATGCACGTATCCGCATAGAGCTTCCCCTGGTCTCCTCCCCCGTCTTGCCATTTGCCTGCCGGTTGGCATTGGCCAAGTACATCCAGGCACACTGGTGCATTTATTTGGTTTTTTTTGCTGGTATTTTGTCTTTTTTTGTACATGTAACAAGCAGTTATTGCATTTATTGTCGTCTGCAGCGATACTTTTTGATAAACGAAATGTGAGAAAAAGCAGTCGCCTTGCATATTATCATCACCATCATCCGAGATGTTAAAATCCTTTGTAGTGTGTCGTTCGCCCCGCATCACCACTAAGTGCCAATTATTTCTTAATCCCCGTCAGAGGCATCCTCGGTCACCGAGCGACGTACGCTCTCCAACTGCCACGCTTCGGCTGCAACCACACCATCTACTATTATAGTGCAAAATGCTGATCTGTACTTTCGGCGTTAGCCCGCATACATGCCATCTCGGCAAAGCGAGGCAATGTAAGGCTGCCAGAGTCCGAGACACATGGCAAGTGCATCTTTCTGTGCGCAGGTGATTTTCATGGCATCCTACAGGCAGGCGCACACGCTCTCGGTGGATACTCCCCCTTTTCCTCGCATGCTTCTGTGCAGAAATATGCGGCCGTGCTGATGTGCAATGACGATATTTATCTACTGTAATTGATCTGATGTTCTAGATCGTGGATAGTGCCAGCTGATCAGGTAAGCTTCGCCAAAAGGTTTAACAAAAACCAACCGGCCCAGGCAAAAAACCGCCTCGTGCGCTTGCATGATTTTGATGTCAGCCGATTCCTTTGCTTTTAGCGGAAAAACGACAATTGGTGAGGAGATGTAGCAGGTGTGACATCATCAGCGCCTAGAAATAAAAAGCCCTTAAGACTTTGGCTGTCCAGGCCGTGCACACATACTCTTCAAAAAATTTAGCGTCACTTTATTGCTAGGTCTTAAGCAAATTAATGCATATTCAACAGCCGTGACATGGCAGAGATCAGTACTATTAGTAGCTCTCGGAGTAGCTTATCAGCATCGCCGTCGCGAAATTGTAATGAGTCGCCATCGCGTGCTCTGCGCCCGATACGCACCACATTCAGTTGCAGAGCTATTGACAACAAGCCATCATATGGCAAGCCCTCTCCTTACAAGCGCAAAATCCAAGCGCATTCCGCCGAAAACTTACACAGGGTGCGTGCTGGTATTGGTGGCCCAACCAAGCACCGCGAAAGCATGTCCGGCATTGGAAATAACCTTCGCAGCCACAACCCTGCCGGTCTTGGCCGTTCTGTTAGCCGATCAGCTAATACGCAGGACCAAGGACCCTCCCGCCTTGTAGGTGGTTTGCGTCGTAGTAGTACATACAGAACAACTGGCGCAGATGCTAATTTCAACGCTACTGCCTTGCCTTCCACTCAAGTGGACGATGTCATGATTTCTCGAAGAAAACGCAGTAGCTCGTCCGCCAACTCACCATCCTATACCGTAGATGCTGCGTTGCCTACCGCTGGGTTGAGTGTCTTCCCGACAAATACACAATTCCCATTTGGCAGACGTCAGTCAGCTCACCGTAGAACGCGCTCATCGTTTCAGTCTTCCACAGGGCAATTTCCACAAAACAATGACCAGCCAAACTCACCGGTGCGCGTGCATACATCACCATCCCCTGATGTGACCCCACTATCACCATCATCGCCACAAGCAGACGAGTTACCCGCACCATCCCTAGACCAGCGTCTAAAAGCAAAAACTTTGGACTATGGTACCCTAAAGAGACGTGGTACCGGCAAATCAGCCCCGCTCCCAACCGTCAATATGACTGTTGGATCTTCAGAAACTGGTGATATTGTTGATGTAGTTGGTTCTCATTCACGGCCTTCCGTTGTGTATTCGTCTGTCCGCAGATCATCCGAGATTGGCGGCGCTATTGATGGAAAGAAAACAATGCAAACAAAGGCGGGGGTTGGTGGCAAGCAAGGCAAAGTCTGGATGGCAGACAGACCATCGAATCTGGGCGCTCCAGCTCCTCAAAGCATGCATCCCGAATCTGGCTTGAGTAAGCTGCTCAGATATATTGGCATCAGGGGAAAGAAAAAGAGGAGTGGGAAAACAATTTTGTCTAGTTCGTAGTAAGCACCTTTTAAGTATATGAAACATATACCCACTGTTATCTAAATATTGTCTAATAATATGTGTGTCCTTGGAATAGCAATAAATGCGCTCTCTGGACATGGTAAGTATCTCATTTTACATAAAGCCGATAGATACAACCGCAAAAACACACATAGCCGCATGCAAAGCTAGTGTTCGTCCTCCTGGCACATATAATAGTGAAGTAGCAAATAAGATATCCTGAGAAAATGAAGTGCCAGTAATTGTTACATTGTCGTTGTCTAGACTAAAGACTGTGTATATTTTTCCAGTAGACGCGCTTTTGGACAAACCTGAAATCCCAGACAAACTTGGTTCAGTGAGAGTATTGTCAGCTGCCATATCCTTCGATGTTATATTTGGTATATAAGAGACTACATCTGATAATGTATTTTTTTTTTGCCAATTGTTGTAGTTGCTAGTGTACTTGGATCTTACAAGGTGATTTGCAACATATGAGATGCTGGTGTGCCATCAGGTTACTCTGTAGATATTGTGTTAGAATTACTCATGCTCGTGCGAGCTGGGCTGGAAATATCTGGAGCAATGGAGGATCCAATGGGATCTATGTTACTAGCAGAAAATGATATCACGGTGGGAGAGCCTACAAATGTAACTGGGCTTGGAACAATCAGCAGAAATGTAGCATAACCATATATAAAACAATAATTACACCTAGGGTCTTCTACAAAATCCTTATATCAAACACCACATTCTTACCCAATTTATCTTCAGCGTCTCCTAATGTAAGTATAGTGGTGACAGAAGTTTAGATAATTGTAGCTGGCGTTTGTGCTGCCATTATTAGTAAAACTTCAGACTCAAATTCAATATCAGTGGTTCCTTTGTCAACAGAGAACGATGCAAGCCGTGCCACAGCAACACAAATTACTACGATGTTTACTACAACAGGAAATATTTTTAACATTCTTATTTCAGAACATACGAGGTATTCTTTTTATTAGAAAAATGTAATTTTAACATTTAGAGATAATAATGAATGCTTTCTTAGTTGCACTCACTGTTAAAAAAACAAAGAGCAGTGTATATAATAGCAATGTCATTTTTTTCATGCTATGCATTTATTCCGCAGACAACTTCTTCCACATCCTGCACCAGATGGCTCTTGATTTAGGCGCGTGTGCAGCTTATTTTCTCTAAATCAAGCTATTTTCAATATGCGAATAGGCACAAGTGACACTAAAAATAATAAACGTCTTGTTCCACAGGCAGGTGCTTAACACGGCGTGTTGCTGCGCAAATTGACAATGACACCGATTGAAAGGAGTTAAATCGGGCTATAAATATCACAATGCCCTTTTTTTTAGCATTTGCACAAAATGCAGTCATTTTTCAGTGAAATGGTCAGTGACAAGCAAGTCGCAACATCAGTAAGCAATAAAAAAAAGTACAGCCGCAAAAATAAAAGCATATCAACAAGCAATAAGAGAGTCATATCAAGGCCTTGGAGGTGGATAAAGAGGCGGTGGAATCATCGTGTGCTGGTACGAAGTGGGCGGCGGTGGATGGCCAGCATCCAGAATCTGATGACCAAGCGGTGCCGTGTTTGGAGCGTGGCGAATGGAATACTGTTCTTGCGATGGTGGTGGTGGTGGATGGTGATAGGCATGATGAAGTGGAGGCTCATGGGGTATTGACGTGTAGCCATATGGCGGCAAGTAGGATTGAGGGTGTAAGCGTGGCGATGAGATCTGTCGCGCATGGCCGTGTGAACCGCGCCCTTGGGCGGCCAATGATATCGGTGAGACTGGCGCTGCCACAGGAGATGGCGCCGGCGCTAGTGTGTGCATTGAGGGCCTTCGCGGCGACAACGACATAGCCTGCACGGGAAGCTGCTGCTCATTCTCAATATCGTGCCACATCGAATGGATTCTGGCAATGTACGCTGATACCTGCCAATAGGATGACATACTTTCAAGTGTCTTGAGCAGCGGCCTAATGCCTTCCTTTGCCTGATCCCGTGTGCATGGTGGTGGTGGAAGCTGCGGTGGCAATGTGCCAATGTCCTGAGTATCAGGCAACATCCCCGGGTCTGTGTTATTCGGAGCGAGGGGGGTCATAGCAGCCTCAGCGGAAGCAAGCGCTTGCATAACATTGCCCTCATGCATCCTGCGCATTTCGCTTGTCTTTGCCGCGGCTTTGCTGTGATAGCGCGCCGATTCCTCCCAACGAGGTACAAGCGCCAGATTGTATAAGTGGATACATGCGCCAATATGGAGAGCAGAGGATGTGAGCATGTTAAAGCGTGCACAGAAGGTCGCATCATCCACAGCCGGCATAGGCGTGGTTGCCAGATCAGTAAGGGTATCTTGGGAAGAGGCAGTAGCCAGTCCAATTTGCTGCGACCGAGCCGGCTGCTGCCGATGTAGCGGCTGGTGATATGGATAGCTGGCAGGCCCTGATTCTCGGCGACCCATTAGCGGTCGGTGTGAAGAATTCAGAGAAGCCTGGTTCGCCGCAACAGACTGAAGCGGGGGTTGATGAGGCAAGGCGCACATCTCGCTAGCAAGCGGCGCCTGCTCAAAGCGTGACGACGCATTAAGGATAGAAGATCTATCAGCGTAGTGCGTAGATTTGCCGCGGTCATGTGAGGGATCGGCACGATAAGGTGGGAGAACTTGTGGACGAAAAGTCGGGTCATAGTATGGAGTGTGTGGATTTGCGGAAGAAACCCGACGCACCTCGGCTGTGCGTCGCACAGCTGCTGACATTGCCATAGCAGCATCAGTGCACCGGCGCCACGCGGCGTGAACCATGCGCTGAAGCTCCTCACGAATAATCTCAGGACTATTGCCGCTCTCGTCCAATGGAATAGGTGATGCGTAGTCCTCGTCTATAGAACTGCCACAATGTGCATCATCCGCGGCAAAGGCTCCGCCATGCGTGCCGTATGGCCGATGCGCGGCCCACATTGAGTGCATACCAAAATGCCGCCGACGTGGCGCATAATGAGGCTCGCCGCTGCCCTCGCCAGCAACACCCGATCCTCGCTGCTCCGCGCCATTGCTGGCGACCTTTTCAACACCCATTAGTGTGCGCCAAAGCATGTTAGTCAAGGCACTGGGACCAATGCCCGCGGTAGTACCAGTAGACTGCGGACCAAAGTATTCGGTTGGCACTAGCTCGTTCTTAATTGCGTCTGGCAATAGTAGGCCTTGGACCATGATTATTAGACTCTGCAGCTGTATTACGCAGCTGTAGTACACTATTTGATGATGGAAGTAGGTTACGCGGTCTTGCAGGGGGATCTGGGCATAGAGATATGGTTTGTGAGCCAGCTGCGCAATCGGCATTGACGAGTACCACTCTGTAAACTGTGACTCGAGCCCGGATGTGCGCTCCCTTAAGACGCGCATACGCGAGCGCCAGTCCGGAGGCCACACCGACGCCACAGAAGGGCAGTGCCAACCTCCACGAGCCGACCTGACAAAGTGGCCACGGGTCTCGCGTGATCCAAGCCATATGGAGGCCGCGGGCAGCTTTGTGCCTGAACCTTGAACATCGTGCATGTCTGTGGTTGTGCGAGATGCATGAGGCACAGGGCCATACCTAGAGTATGTTGAATAGGCAGACCCAGCCCCATAGCCGCCACCGTGTACTGAGTTGCCAAGCTCCGCACGAAGCTGATTCCAGATCTCAGCGCCTTCAAGCACGGGCGCTGAGGCAAGGGCGCGAATGTCATCACCAAGGTCTACCAGACTGTCGATAAGTCCAGCGAGAGCAGCAACGTGGCAGTAAGCGTTGGGGTCGGCGCTAGGGGTAGCGGCGATTTCGCCGGTAGCCTGCTCAGAAAGAGACGTGTGCATAACAGCCTCGCGAAAGGTGCGCACCATAAGCCCAGACTGTTGAGAGGAACTGGGCGCGGCGGGTGTCGGCGGCGAGGCGGTAGTGGGCTGGGCATGCATGGCATCCCACTCCAAATCATTGCAAGGAAGGCGTACACGGAAGTTGGATGCGTGGAGCATGCGCGGACAGCCAGCACACAAGTTGAACATGCGGTCCAGCACAAACATCGACCACCACAGACGTCGCAGCGTTTCAAGCTCAATCCAGTCCCGGCGCAGATCAGAGGCAGCAGGCTTGCTTACAGGGCGGCCAGAGCCGGGAGTGTCCATACCCACGTCGCTAGTAACAGCCGACTCTCTGCTGTGTGCACGGCACCGTTGACGCTGAGCGGCAGCGGGATTAAATATGGCGCTGGCGTCTTGCAGCACAGCACAATCGTCGATCAGATGCACGCCCATGCGCTGAGCCATGCGGACGGCGGCAGCATGTGTCTCGGTGGCAAGCTCAAGATCACCGCTGCCTGCATAGTAGATGCTCAGCAGCATAAGCGCCTGTAGAAACTCGATAAGGTCGTGGCGACTCATGTCCTTGGCTGCACTGCCACGCGCCCACGGCGGCCGCGACCCGACACGACTGACCAACATGGCATGAGCCTTCTCGGCATAAGCTGCACCCGGACGCTGTGCCGCGTGGGGTCCAAAGCGCGCCGACAGCGCGTGGATGGCCAGCCACAGCGGCAGCGCCAGCGATCGGTCCCGGATGTGCTGCACCAGCGTCTGGCGGTGTATTACAGGAAAACCGGGCGTGACGGTCTCAAATAAGCTTAGCACAGCCTGATCCACGCCCAGTGGTGGCGGCGGCGCCATCATCGGGTCACCAACGCTGCGCCCGATCGCCACGCTAAGCGGTGGCAGCACTGGCGAGCCATCGTGTCCGACCGCCGTGCCGTTCATGTCGCTGGCCGCTGTAGACCTCTGTGTCGGCGCAGACCCGGGTTCCGTAGCCCCAGAAAGCATTGCGCTGGCGTGGACATTTTCCAGCCCCAGAAGTTCCGGCGGAAGCGGCTGGCCTGGCACTGCAAAGTCGGCGAACGTATACATGCGTGGAGGCCGGCCGCGCTTGCGGACCTCAGGGTAGATGCAGTGGATCCCGCGCCGCTGGCAGTTGGAGCAGCTCGGATGTACGCTGTCGCAGCGAATCTTCTTGCGCCGACAGAGCAGACACGCCTGGTTCAGCCGCCGCCGCTGCGCGCGCCTATGGCTCTTCTGCGCTTGCATACTACCAGCCCCACCACCAGCTGCGTCTGGCTCGCCCAGTGCTGCTTGTTCATCGTTTGCGGGGTCATTGTTGCGCATGTCACGCGGGCTCGCACTCGCATGCTGTCGCGCGATAGCCCCCGCTGGTTCTTCTGTTTCTGCAGCAGAGTCATTTCCTGCAATATGATTGTGAGCCAATGCACCATGTCTGGCTCGTATTCGCATGTATTCCTCCATATGATCCGGTTCGTTGGCTCCCAGGTCGCTTCTAGTGTTCACCAATGCTTTTCGTTCTATCTGCATGGGCTCACGTACCCATGACTGCTGTATTTCCGAGTCCTGCGCATTGCCCATGTGTCTGTCGGGTGTCTCTGTGGCACGGCGCTTCTCTGTCAAACTGCGTGTTGCGCTATGTGCTGGGCTGTGTGCGAGCGTGCGCTCTTCTGGCTGGAGGTCACTCGAATGCGACATGTGCTTGGAAGGTACAAAATGCGCAAGCACACGTATGTGTGTCTACAAGTGCTGGGTATGCGCTCGGTCGTGCGTACTGAAATTTAGGTCCTATAATGTTAGGCTCGGGGTCGCGAGCGCGAGCGCGTTCGCTGACCAGTCTAGGAGCAAAAGGAATGTAGAAAAAGACGGCAAAGTAGAATTTAGAAGAATAGGGTGCATGTGAGACCCGCTTTGCTGAAAGAAGAAAGCGCGTTACGTTGGCGGGGGTAGTGTTGCTGCTGCTGTTCTCCGACTAACAGCCGGCTACATAAATATAAAGTTGCAATGCAGTGTGCCGTTGGTGTGATTTTCTCAATTCTCGCTTCAAGAACTACGGCTTGTTTTCAGGCCCGAGCTATTATTAGCTGCTTTACCTTGGGCCAGATTGATGAAGAGGAGGAAGGGAAGCCTTACAATACTTGTCACGCACTAGCTGGCCTCACGTAGAAGCTACAAACAAAAACAGGTGCTGCTGGTTCACCAGCGCGGCAGAGAAAATCTAAAAGAAAAGGAATGTGTTCGAATGATGTGATGGGCGAGACCCTGGGATCTTGACCAGCAGGGAAGAGAGCCGGCGGGCGCGGACGATAAATAGGCGCATGCAAGCAAGGAGATGTCCACTGAATATTCCCAGTTGCCGAATCCAAGCCTTCGTCACAACTGGGGTAGATCACGAACGCAAGTCCGTTCTCGGGTACATTACCTGTGGCTCAATGCGCCGAAAGCCGAGTACTGCCACTAGAGCTTCAAAGATAAAAATAAAAAGCAGCGGGTACTTATTCTGAGGTGTCCCAAGAAGCAGGTGCAGGGCAGCGCTTGTATGCAAGGCCAGCGATCTCGGCAAGGTGATGTTCGGTAAGTGATTTATGGCGTTGAAAACGACCACTATTGTGTGAGACAACGGGTGTGTGGAGAAAAAAGGCGCCCAGCGCTGCACCTCCAAAAGCTTCAGTTGTCTGCGCCCGGGTGGCGTTCGGCATTACACTGGGGAGGTGTGCGTTTGTATGCCTGTGTCCCACAGCTGACATGGCAGTGTGCATCCCTCTTGTTCATCGCCGCCATTTGCTCACCTGCTATCTTCTCCCCGTATTCCGTGTTGAGGGAAAGAGGGTCCCGATAAGCAGACCGAGAGTTTCCGTCAATGTCAGAAGGGACACCGCAAAAATGCCCGGTTGGCTCTCGTAGTTCTGCAAGGTCGACTGGTCCATGCGAGTGTTTGGCCTAGGCCTGCGGACCCAGCAGTGCGGTGTTTCGGCTCTCATTGGTCGCTGCTGCTTTGTCTCTCTATACATGCAGCCGTCAGCTGCCGCACATCCAGGCAGATCCCACCGGTTCAGCGTGCTCATTGTCCAAGCCCGATTGATTGGGTCAGCCGCAATTGCAGCTTCTCCGTGCAGCTCAAATCACCTTACTGAGGCGATCCACAGCTACCACAGCCACTGGCGCCAACAACAGAGCCATTTACAGGATTGTTAATCTGATCCACATATGCTCCTCTCTCTCGATAATTGCAAAGCAGAGCATTTGCACAAAAACAGTTCACCCTCTTCGCTTCTTCATACATAATCGTCTGCTCTATTCCGTTCAACTTACGAGTCTTGCTGCCAAGTCGCCCTAATCGTATTCCTACCACTGCACCTCTCCCTTTCTCCTTGCATCCACAAAAGTAATGATGAGCCGCGAGGAGCAGCTTGTTGACGATGATGGTTTCGAAATTGACTCTCCATTCGACACAGCCACAAATCAGACAAAACGGCCAGACTTAAGCGGGTCAATTGGAGGTCGCATTGGCGGCGGGCCGTCTGTAGGCAGCGGGCCCGTTGGACTGCAGCAAGCTTACACGTCTAGTACACTGCCTGGTGGCTATCACACAAACACTCTAGACGAGCCAATACTGACGACCATCGGGCGTGACTTTGGCAAGGTTGGGCGTAAAACCATTCAGGTTCTGTACCCGAAGGGCCGGGACAACGCACTCCAAGAGTGGGATCTGTGGGGGCCTCTGTTTTTCTGTCTCTCATTGGCGATTATCATGAGCTTCTTGGCGCCCGAGCAGCAGGAATCAGCTGTGTTTACCGGCGTGTTTGCGCTAGTGTGCATTGGATCATGTGTGGTCACGCTCAACTGCAAGCTGCTTGGAGGTCATGTATCCTTTTTTCAGAGCGTGTGCACTCTGGGCTATTGCATCTCGCCCATGGCCATTGCGTCGCTGGTGACTCTGCTTGCACACCGAATAATTGTGACGCTACCTGTGGTTGCTGTGGCCGTTGGCTGGAGCATATCTGCCTCCATTGGATTTTTGGCAGGCGCTCAGCTTGCAAACCGCCGACTGCTTGCTGTGTTTCCAATCTGCCTGTTCTATATCTGCATCGGCTGGATCATCATAATATCGTAGCTTACGCTTTTAACATCTTAGAGTTTGTTTCTTTGTTTCCATTAAGCAAAAAAAAAAAAAAATATATATATATATATATATATATATGACGCCTGTGTGTGGAGGTGAGGAAAGTACTGATTACATATGCTCTACGATAGTTGTGTGCGTCGGTCTTCGGGCAGCAGATCGGGCCGGTGTAACTTGAGAAAAATGTCCAGGCGCCTTTCGTGAAGCTCCAGTAGTCCGCGAATCTTTGGCCCCTCTTGTTGAGCAATTGGCATCCAGTGCGGCTCTGGTTGTCCTTCATATTCCGACTTGGCGCGCATTGCTGCTATACAGCCATAAACAGTGTTGACAGTTTCTTCACAAAGGGGAATGTCGGGCGCGTTGGCCATAAATTTCGCCACGGACTGCGAGTCATCATATGCAAGCAAGTCCTCCTCCGTATGAAGGAACTTTGCTATTCCTAGGACCACCGGGTTAGCATGCTTGATATAAACCTTCTTGGTTTCACGTTCCCAAGCTGCAGACTCTTCTGGAGTTTCAAACCGCCCAATGAGCAGGGCCACCACATCATACACAAGCGCTGCTCGCATAATCGCCTCGGCCACATGCTGGTAGTTGGCAATTGATAACTCAAGACCAGCTCCCTGTAGCTGCTGAAGCACACTGGCTAGGAAGTGTAGATGCAGCAGTGGTACTCCAGTGTAGATATGGTCTTCAGGAACCTCGTGACTGACAAAGGTCTTTTGTGGAAGCATGTCCTCCTCCCAGTGCACCCGTTCGTTCCAACCACAGATGTCAACCAGAAGCGTTGCAGTAAGGTTATCTGGGCGGATTCCACGGAAACGCATCACCTCCCATATCTGCAGCGCCAATGTTGGTTCGGCGACTCGAAGGTATGCTTCCATTAGTGCATTATAGTAGTCGGTTGTCAAGGGCAAAGCCGACGATCGCGGGCTAGCACGTCCCCACATGGTTCGCGCGTTGTCAGGTGAAACCATGTTGTAGTCAACGTTTACCAGCGCATTGACCAGCCTGAGCCCTTCAAAGCTTCGCAAGTCACTCATGGACTTTGCCAAAATAGTGTAGGTCTCAGGAGTTGCATTTAGTCCATAGCGACGCATCTCCTCAAGCACATGCATTGCCTCGGCTGGCAATATTTCTTCGCAGTATGCGCGTATCAAAGAGTTGTATATGTCGTGCCCTGGCAGCGCCTCTAAAGTTCCTTCAGTCCAGCTGTCGTTTACAAGGACGCGTATGCGCTTGCCAGCTGAAACCGCCTCTGCGTAGTCGCCCGCGTGCATGTACACCTCGAATACTGCGCACAACAGATCTAATGCGATTTCACCTTCGCCCGACTTTTGGTATGTAACAAATAGATCAAGTGCCTCACTGTGCCTGCCCGCATTACCCAATGCCAGAATCAGTGCAGCCATGCATCTAGCATCCACAAGATCTGGGCGCGCCGCACTCCACTCTTCTGCAAAACCTCGCGCCCGCTCAATCTGGCCGTTAGCCAGCATTGCGCGCATAATGCTACGCGCTGTCTTGTCCGAGACAGCAACAATCCCTGGACGGTTGGCATTCGGGTAAAGTCCAGAAAGCAAAAGCGCCTGCTCGATCTGAGCGGCTGTGGCTTCGGCCGAAAGAGAAGTTCGCTCTGCAACAAGGGCGCAAACAAGAGGCTCGCGTACCGATAGCTGCGACATAGAGACGCCATTTTCTTGCATGTTGTTGCGCAACTCGTTAATGGCTTTTATCAGATCCGCCTCGTTCATGTCAGCAATAGATCCCAAATAGTCCTCATAGGCTGCCTGCGTGGGAAGCCAGCCATCGCCAGCCATTGCACCTAGTACACGCGCAGCCAGCCATTGTTGGCCCGCGTTGCTTACTGCCTGTAGAATACTAGCCCAAACATTTAGATGTACCCTATGCGTACGCTTCAATTGCTCTGCGCCTGTTTCAAACGACTGGGCTTGAAACTGTGCCACAACCACAGCAAGTGTCTCGTATAAAATCGCCGTCTGTTCTGGATTGCGCGCATTTGCGTAGATCTTCAGCATGCTAGCAATCATTTGCGAAGTCGGAACAACCGACCCTTGTAGCGCAGCACCGACACCTGGTTCCGGTGATGGAACCTCAACTATTCCTGCCGACATGTATTCGCGGTAAACACGCTCTGCTGCATCTGCCCTCCATAAACTTGTAGCTTCTTTTTCTTCAACAGATACCTGACCTTTGTCAAAATCAACAGCGTCATCCAACTGAAAATACCCCATCTCCTCCTGAGGCACTCGCAAATCTGCACCTGGAGCAAGCAATTGGGGGTCCTGGCCAACTTCAATAAGCTGTAACAGAGTCTCTATAATATGCTGGCGTTCACTAGACTGCGGCTCATCAACCGCTGCCGGTCGGGCTTTTAATGAGCTAGCTACCAGCTGAGGGTCAAGGATAACAGCCAGCCTAGAATTACAGAGTGTTAGAATATCGCGAGCTGCAGACACATCCTTTGCAGCCACAGTCATCTCTAAAGCCCGCCGGAGGATTCCTGCAGTAACGTCTACACCGTCCTGTATTGCCGCAAGCACAACCATCTCCGCCAGACGCGAGAGCGGCATATCGTGCATCACCAAAGATAGATCGTCCACGGTTGATATTCTAGAAGCAATCGTGTTTCCTGAAGGTATGTCACAGATACCAGATACCTGAATTAGTGATAAAATATCGTTATAATCTTTGAGTTTTAGTGATCCGAGTCCAAAGTTAATGGGATGCGTACCCGCAGCTGGCTCTGACATTGATAATGACTGACCACTGTCCAATAGACTCACGTCCTCTCTGCGTACAGAAAGCGCAAAGATGTGTCGAAGTAGTGCTGAGATCCTAAATCCTGCAACACTGAGTCGGCGGTTATCCTGTTCCGTAGTTGCTTCTGATGTAGTAGGATCTGAAGAGTCTGGGACTGCAGAATTGACAAGAAGTTGAAGAAACTCCACTAGACATTCTCGTGATGGCAACAACTGGGCCTCCTGCGTCTCGTGAGTAATCTCTTGCATATGCGATCCGACCTGTCTGAGATGAGTAGACCAAATATCCCAAGCCTTTTCCACATTTTTAGCTCTAATAGGTACCAAAAGGTGCATACCCCCGCCACGCTCATAGCCTCCTTGTCGCCTGCGAACCCCAAGCCGCTCTGACATGGAAAGTCGAGTTTTTGTTTCGGACACAGCCGGCGTCCCGGCATCTTGGTGATCGTCCTGAAAAATCTTCCACCATCGCCCAGAAAATAGCTTTAAACGCACACCTGATGTGTGCAGTTGGTGCCGTGGAACGCCTATCGACATCGCTAGTGTCGCAGGCCGCGAGATACATGCTAGTGCCTTTGATCGCTGTAGCAACCTGCTAGCCATGTTTCCCTAGCGACAGAGTCGCGATAACAGACTCGATCGCAATGTACAGCGTCAGAGAAACGCAGTGCGGCGGTTTGTACGAAAACGGCAGCAAAAGCAGAGAAACCAAACAACAGGGTTCTGCTATAGTCGTCTATAGAGTAGTATAAATTGAGACTGGAAATTGAAGAAAGGTAACAACTTTTTTGTAGATGTCTGAAACACTTGCCAATGGATTACTCGCGGCTCGGCTCATCTGAGGGATGGGTGATCTGGCATTCACTGCGCGCTTCCTTATCACTCGATGCAAACCGAGCAATTTGCTTGAAGAAGCCATCAAGTGTACACACTGCCGGGCCCAGCTGCGAATGGTGTGCGCCAGGATCGCGACAGGTCGGTAGTCGGAGAACGCGATCGTTGTACCATATACGCACATAGTAATCGCGGGTTGCGCGTGAGTTCATCTGTGCAGATGGGCGGCCATTGGTACGCCTGGGTAGCCAGCGGTAGAGGCTGTCAGGGACGCTGCTTGGGCGGATACGCTTCTCAAACGGAATCTTCGAAATATCAGCCGTGTTGTCTACTTGGCTGCTCTCCCATTCAGGTTGCACAATTGGATGTGGCGTTGTAGTATCCTTTAGCAGCTCAATACGTATACTTGCACCAAATGGTGGCCATACCAAATCTTTGGGTGCCCTGTGGTCGCGTGCTGCTGCATCGTAACCAAAGGCCGCAAGCAATGGTGCCATTGTAGTGTCGTGGCCTGAGTATATTCCAAGTCGTGGTTGCTGGAACAATGCGTTTGCACGGTCAGTCTCGACTGCACTTGCTATCTTACCAGCAAGATCATACACAAGACGCCCTAGCTGCATCCTGGTCAGCGCTGCCATATCCCATCCCGAGTGCAAGTATTCCACCGCCGCCATGTGTGCAAGACGCGAAATAAGCTTGTTGTCCACACCTTCGGGCAATGGCAGTCCGTGCACTCGCATTGGCGCAACAATGTCCAACACCGAAATAGCCACGCGAGCCTTGCCAGGATTAAACTCTGTGTCAAAGAAGGATTTCAGGCTTGGTATCTTTAGCATGTCCTCGTATAGCTGCTTATATTCGTCGGCGACACGCTCGAGAGACTGTGTGTTGAGCCTGAGAAGCTGGCGTACCATGTTCTTGCAGTTAAAATCCGGGAACATGTTGTCGCGCTCTGAGGGGCGCACGTGAATACGCAGCGTCTGTGTCCCTGCAGGTGGATCAGGGTACAGGCCACCAATAGTATGCTGTAGTGACTCTAATGCACGCGTGTACGATGTTGTGCGCAGATAGAGGTCGTCTCCGCCGCCCGATTGCAGCGAGGCAGGTAAAAGTCCTAGCGTGTCCACATATAGTGCTCGCATATGTGCACCTAGCGCGGTCATGCTCCGGCGACCTAGGTCTGTGATTTGACCAAAGCCGCAGGTCGCCGCTGTCGGCTGCGAGCTATCGTTTTGGTGTTGCGCCTCTGCACTGAATTTTCCAAAAACAGTGCCACCGCTGCGCGAGTCGCGCTTAAAAATATGGTTTTGCCACTGTCGGACGGTATCCTTAGACGTGCCTGCGTCGTTTGTGTAGCGTCCAACTGACCTGAGGAAGTCCTGATGCAGCAGGTTGCCTGCAGCGCAAAAGTTCCAATTCTTGGGTGAGATCTCAGGGATACGATGCGCAACCGGGGTGCGCTCGCCATGCCGGGTCAGGAGGTCCACATGCACAACACTGACCTGTCGTGGGTAGTGCTCCGCAATAAAATCGCGAGTGAGCTTGGGCAACCGTGCCTGGATAGAGTTCAAGGCCGTTTCATCGCTGTTAGAAGGTGTTGTCATGGTGATGCTACTGTTTGTAACGCGTGTATTAGAAGAGCAGATAATCAATGCCAAGATGAAGGCAAAGAAAGGGATAGATGGTTGTGGCGTATCTTAAAAAAAAAGGGCAGACGGCTGGTGCGCATTGACCAGCTTTCTTTGAAGCAAAAAGGAAAAAAAAAGCATTTATTTTAAAGAACAGATAGGCCGCAAATAAGTCACCCCAGTGTTGCGTACAGTGCCGCGCGTACTTTATACCATTTGCCTCCGCCCCTGCCCGTTCGCTCACTAAGCGCTATGGTCAATCGCTAGCAAGGTCCGGCACTACTCCCCTTCTCCGCGCGATAAGAATGCATCAGTTCACACCAAATGTAGTGATAATGGTCACGCGCCCTCTGTCCCTAGTTCCGGGATTTCGTAAACACCGAGCTAGAAGTAAAAATATGACCTTCCCAAGTCAGTCAATGAGTCGGCCAGTAAGTCAGTGAGTCAGCACAGACCACAATGGTGATGGCAGTGATTGGCGGCAATAACAGTTGGTAGTGCAGGAATGAGATACCCATCTAGCACACATTTTATTACTTTATTCTCCATGCGCTTTCTTGAACTGTTTTACAAAGGCTGCCACCTTTTCTACATTCGCCTCCATGTCGTCGACAGTGTTGCTTTCCAACTCCATTATCACCTTAGGTTTGTAGGACTCGTGCGCCTCGTCCAACACCACCTGCATGATCTCGCACTCTACATTCTCCTGGATTTTGTTTGACTTATACCCACGGCCCTCAAGCCGGTCGTAGATCTTGTCCGTCCCAGCACGCAGGACAATTACAAGATCGAACCATCGCTCGGGAAAGAGTCCGCAGGTGTGGAAGTCAATGCACATGCCACCATCTGCCATCATGCTCTCCATCTCGTCAACCACCTTGTCCTCGTTAAGCCAATATGTGTCAAACTCGTCGTTGTACCCGTCATGAAGACCACGCTCCTTGATAAGATCGCCCACTGTCACCATCTCCAGTCCTGTAGCCAGCGCAATCATCTCCGCCGTTGTAGTCTTGCCAGTCCCAGGAGTGCCAGTCACCAGGATATTTGGACTGCACCTTGGTAGGCTAGTAGGCACAACTTCTGCAGTCATTTTGACCAGTTATGCGTAAAAAGTAGGCTTACAATACAGGGCTGCAATAGACAGAGGGGACAGAGAGACGACTGAGCAAGAAGCAGTTGTCTGCTGGTGGGACCTTTGAACCTCTAAAATTTTTAGTGATCAGCCATCCAGATCAAGATCAAAAATTACGCTAAGCTTGTTGGGATGACTTGCCGGCGATAACGAGGAGCCTTTCTTTGCCTTTGCTACTTTACATTCTTTCGTCAACTTCATCATAACTAACAATATCTAGCGCAGCTTGTCTGCACGCGCCAAACATGCAGTCGATTCTACGAGGTGCTGGTCTCAGGCTGGTCTGTCCGACAAGAGCCAATGGCTACAGACTTCAGGGCACTTTGAACGCCCTCTATCTTACAAGGGCAAAACGCGCCCAACCCATGGTCCAGCACACATCTGGTCATGTACGCGCGTCAATGGCTTGTATACACACTTTATCGCTTGTGCGTAGCGCAGCGCCTGCATCAGAGGCTGCACGGGAATCGGGCGGCAGTAGTGCTTCAGCAGCCGATCTTGGCGACCTTATCCCTCGCGAGCGGATCCGTAATGTCGGGATTATTGCACATGTTGACCATGGTAAAACCACGCTGGTCGACTGTCTTCTCAAACAGTCGGGGGCGTTGCTAGGGTCGTCGGCCATGCAGGAAACGCGTGTTATGGACTCAAACGCAATAGAGAAAGAGCGCGGCATCACGATTTTGTCCAAGGTTACGTCGCTTATGTACCAGAACCACCGTATCAACATTGTTGACACGCCCGGACATGCAGATTTTGGCGGAGAGGTCGAGCGCATCCTGTCAATGGTAGATAGTGTCGTGTTGGTTGTAGATGCTTCAGAGGGCCCGATGGCGCAGACAAAGTTTGTGCTGACCAAGGCGCTAGCTCGCGGCATCCATCCGCTGGTCGTGCTTAATAAGGTTGACCGTCCATCGAGCCGCCCTGATGAGGTTGACTCTGAGCTTCTGGAGCTTTTCCTGGCGCTAGGCGCCTCAGATGAGCAAACCAGCTACGATCTTTTGTACGCATCAGCCAAGGAGGGTTGGTGCACAAGCGATCTGGCCGAGGCTGGCACTCTTGCTGAGACTTCAGCGGGTGTAAACAAGGGTGCTGGTAATATGGTTCCTCTACTTGACGCAATTATTCGCAGCGTTCCCCCTCCAAAGGGTGAGCGAGAAAATGCGCCTTTCTCTATGCTGGTGACGCAGCTTGAAGCCAACTCTTACCTGGGAAAGTGCGCGCTTGGCCGCATCAACAGCGGAATTGTGCGCGTCGGCGACAAGATCCGTGTCCTAGAACCTGGTACTGGCGCTGTGCAGGAAGAGGGAAAAGTTACCAAGCTGTTTCTTCGCAGCGGCGTGCAGCAGATTGAGATGGAGCAGGCCGGTGCTGGCGATCTGGTATCCCTTAGCGGGGTGCCTACGGTCGGTGTAAACGCTACTATTGCTGGGCCAGAGGTTACGGAGGCTTTGGATTACGTTCCTGTCGATCCGCCAACAATTTCGGTGACCTTCTCAGTCAATGATTCGCCACTTGCTGGGCGGGAGGGCAAATTGCTAACTTCAAACATGATACGCGATCGTCTGCGCCGCGAGGCCGAGACCAATGTCGCGCTGCAAGTTGTCGACGATGGCAAGTCCGAGTCCATGGAGGTGCGCGGTCGCGGCGAGCTCCAGCTCTCGGTGCTAATTGAGACAATGCGTCGCGAAGGTTTTGAGCTTTCTGTCACTCCGCCGCGGGTTCTATTTAAGCGAGTCCCTAATAACAAGAATGCTGTCTTGGAGCCCTACGAGGAGATCACTATTGATGTTGATCACAAATCATCTGGCATTGTCATCGAGAAGCTTACCAAACGCAAGGGCGAGCTCAAGTCATTTATCGATGTTGCCGATAAGGCACGTCTGATTTTCCACATTCCCACCCGCGGCCTACTTGGATATGCATCTGAGTTTAAGAATGACACCCACGGAACTGGTGTCATGAATCATGCTTTTCTGCGCTACGGTGAGCATGCAGGCGCGTTTGAGAAGACTCGCAAGTCCAGTATGATCTGTCTGTCGTCTGGGACTGCAACCTCGTATGCGCTCAACATGGTTGAATCCCGAGGAACTCTTTTCATTCGAAATGGTGACGATGTCTACCCAGGAATGATTGTGGGCGAGCTAAGTAAAGACGGTAGCGACCTGGAAGTAAATCCAACAAAAGCCAAGCAGCTTACAAACATCCGTGCTGCTGGCAAGGACGAGGCAATCCGCCTAACCCCAGTCAAGCCATGGGCTCTCGAGGAAGCTATTGCCTACGTTAACCCAGACGAAGCCATCGAAGTCACGCCCACACAGGTGCGCCTCCGTAAGCGCATTCTTGACCCACAAAGTCGCAAGAGATCTTCGCGCAAGCAAGTTAGCGATATTGATCAGTTTGTAGACTAATAAGGTTTATTACTGGCGTCTGCTGTTCATTTGATAAACAGATTAGAACTCCCCATTAAATTGATATTTTTATCACATTAAAAAAATACTAGCATATGGCTAGAAAAAAATAATGTTGACATGTCATCTATTTAAACCTGAGGCCTCGTTTGGGGTTTAGAAAAGTGTGCTTATGATGACGGCTGATACAAGAGTGGAAATGCCACCATATGGAATGGCGTAAGCACGCATTCCACTGCCAGTATTGTCATCATCAGTTTCTTCCCCGTCCTCTAGATCCGTCGAGTCATCGAGCTCATCGCTGTTGTCATCTGACTGGCTTTCATTCTCCGACTCCTGACTGTCTTTATCCGACTCCTGGCTGCTTTCGCCTGACTCTTTGCTTTTGTCATCTGAGTCTAGGCTACCTTCCTCATCGTCATTACCCAAGCTATGCTTTGTAGAATGGGTATCCTCAAAGGTTTCTCCAGATTCTTCTCCAATAGAATGAGTACCTTGTTCATTTGGTTCATTACTTGAAACTACAGGAGCGTCTGCTACATCATTTGTAGGTGTTTGCTCTGCCACTGGAGAGGAGATTGGCTCATTTGCAACAAGAGTATTCTCCGAAGCAACAGTTGGTTGTTCGTTTTCTGTAGCTGGCTTGCTGACAACCACATCCACAGGGTTATCGACTGATGCGCTGGGTGCTGCTGGTATGCTAACATCGGGGGCGTTATTCACAACATTTATGGAGCTGTTATCTGCATTTTGGTTAGTTTCCTGTGAGAAGGCAGGCGCAGCTGTCTCGGCTACAGCTGCAGTCGTGGGCTCTGCAGCAGCGAGATTAGTATTTGTGATCACAATGGCGTCACCAATATTATTATTCCCAAGAGACCCACCGCCAGATACAGGGGCCTCATCTATGGCATTGATATTCTGCGCATATGCAGGTCTTATTGCTAACCCAGCGCAGATAAGAACAGTTGAGACCGTGAGCTTCATAAAGGATAGGTGGGCGGAAAGACAGGAAAGTATTGTAAGAGATTGCGTGAAATAGAAGAAAGGGGAGTGCGGATGCGTCAAACAACAGCAAAACTTCTAGCAAATGCCCGTCAATAGGTATTTATGAAACGCAACTTATTTTTCCCTAGTGGCAAGATTGGCTTTAGTAGAGAGACGGTCTTGTCTAACGCACTTTCTGCCTATTTGGGATCGGCAATGGTCCAACTTCACACTGCTCTCCCGAGTCCAATCTAAAAGAACACGCGGAGTTCAATGGCCAACCGCGAACTTGCCAATAGCTGCAAAAAAAAAAAAAAAACCTGTTTTGTTGTAGGCACGCATTTTTAACATAAAAGAATTTTGCTAAACGCTGCAGCAAAAAAAAATCAAAAATGCCTCCTACCGGGATTGAACCGGCGACCTTCAGTTTACAAGACTGACGCTCTGCCACTGAGCTAAGAAGGCCTTGGTTTGAACAGTGATAAGCAAAGCTAATCCTGCTATTCGATAAACAGCAAATTTATTATATTCCTAGTAAATACGCTAACTTTTATAAGTACTAAAATTGCGAACCAACCATTTGCTCTAACTAGTAGACATTGTGTCAACCCTATTATCAATATTGTTACTGTGGTTACATTATCAAGTTTTTTGTCTTTATTTTTTCTAGTATTATTTAATGGTGCAGGTGGGCTCAACTAGGTTTATAGTGTACAAACTTTGGTTTCAGAGAATCTCGGAATTAGATAGATATGAAAATTTGTGTTTCTAGTGAGCCAGAATACTTTTGAATATAAAATAACATGTCAAAAATTTTTGGGCTGTGGAACCTGCCTTTGTCAGATATGTATTGGTGCAGTTTCAGAGGCTAGCTTATCTGCTTATTTTTTGTATTATGCTTCAAGTACATGCAGGTAATTTTTCTTTAAAAAAAACAGTGTTCTTTTGAGTAAACATATTTGTTTTAATTGGAGTTGGCTTGATTTAACAATGGTTTAGTATCTTTTCTTTTGCACAACTTGGTAAATAAGCATGTGGGAAAATTCTTCTATCATTATAATATTATGTATTAGGTTGAAGACTGCTTTGGGTCACTGTAGCTTCTATAATTGTACTTGGTGGCTATATATGCAAACATATACTGCAGAGTGCATAGATAATGGTGATATAGATACCTCTATTTCTCACATATCTGCAAACAGTTGCTTTATTTGGTTTTTGTTTTCAAGGTTAAGCTCTGGCTTACTATATTTGCTAGACATATATATCATAATTCTTTGGCTAGAATGTGCAAAGCATGCAATTATTTGCTGACATAGCATTGTAAACTTGAACTCAATGCATAAGCTGCTAAGATTTTTGTATTTTGTTTATTGAATACAACAATATTGAAGCACATTCTATGCCACGCGCATCTAATTAGCAAGACTTTTTTATCTTAGCATTTGATAAATGATATGTGGCATTAGGGCAACACATATCATATTAGAGACCATATAAATGTGGTCTCTGTGATATATTCAATAAAGAAACCTTAACTCCTTTTCAATTATAGCATTCTATATACTTTAAAAAAGCGTGCTGTATTTGCATCAGGTTATAGAAAATTTATCTTGCAGATTCCGAGCTTAACATTTATTTAATAAAATTTACTAGGGGGTTTACTTAGCTAGTTGTCTAGCACAGTACGTATTACAGTAGTTTATCCATAAGGCTACAAGAAAAACACATTTTAATTTTTTGATAGGCAATAGAGACAATTGCATGGCTATTAGGGTCTGAGTTCTTTAATTTCTGATAGCAGGTATTTATACAAAAGCTAGTATTTAGTCTTAAATGCATAAAAATGGTAAGCCTAGACGTAGAATAATTAAAACTGTTAATGTTGCTTATTTTCTTTAAATACCACATAGCCGGAGCATGTTGAAGATGTCTATCCATTTAATAAATCCCCTTTTGACGCGTGTTGAAATTGCGATTAACATAGAATATGCAAAAGTAAGAAAAATTCAAAATCTAAAAAAAAAGATGAGATGAAGGACATTGAGCAAGATGGTCGATAATAGAGGCATTTATCGGTCTTATTTTTGTCAAAAAAAATGACAGATCAAAAAAGCTCATACAAAATCGGTAGACTACAACTTTACAATCTTTTATAATTGCTAACTTGTTTTCCCCTCTTTAAACAAGAAAATGCTGACTGTATTTATAAAAAAAATTGAGGGATCTACTAATGCCAGCCAAGCTCAAAATCTTTATGCCGTATCGCTGACAGCAAAATTGCCAGTCTTTAAAAAGCCAGTCTTTATAAGATTTGCGTAAGCTTTTAACATGCTACACCAAAGAAAGTCTAGCTAAAAGAGGTGTAGGGCTAGCACAGTCTCACTTTGTGTGGAAGCTACAATTGGTTTTTATTCTTTTTAATGCACAGTCTTCCCTCCAGATCCATTCTTAAGCTTCTTGATATTTTTGCTGTTCTGAGAATCTCTCCTCAGCGCTGTTTAGCATTCTAGTACATTTTTAAGAATATTATCAAGTATAGCGTTTAGCATACTCACAAGATAGCTACTATGTCTATTAGCAACATATCCGAAGATATCATTGTTCTGATTTCTGATTATGTTGTCGCTATGAATGAAGACACCCTTGAGGGTTGGAAAGATTCTCTCATGCTGTTGTCGATAAATAATGCCTGGAGAGTTGCACTTCTTCCCATTATATACCGCCGCTTATATAGTGTCTACCATGAAACAAACACACAGAAAACCAAAAGTGATGGCAAACACGAGAATACGCTCATAAGTCATTCCTTAAAAACAAACTTAAATCTAGTCGCAGAATCGGGATATGCCAACTTTTCTAAGCGCTTTAGCATCGATATAAACGACAAAAATCCAACCAATGGACTAAAAAGTATTATTGCGAAAATGGAAAAGTATGCTTGTAATTGGAAGCATATTAAATCTATCCACGCTTGGATAAAATGTAGCTATAGGCAAGATTTAGAAGACCCCAGCAACATTAAAGCGCTGAATTTAAAAGCAGGCAATGTAGTGGATGCGCTTTTCAAGCTTATGCCAAGAATTGTTAAGCTGAATCTTAGCCAGGCTGCAGAAAATTGTGATACCAAAATTATTTTTGAAAAGTTGGCAGAGGCATATTCCGGACAAGCAACAAGGCTGGTATGCAATCGTCCGCTGCTTATTTCTAGGACCTGCTACTTCTCCGGGCTCGCTTACCTTAAAATAAAGATGGACAGTAGACTGAGTCATCAAATCCCCATCGTGTGCGCAGAATCACTTCAGTATCTTTCTATAGACAATTTACCCATTAACAGTATGTGGCCAGCTATAAACGAAAATGATAAAATTCGTCGTGTCGAGTTTTTAAATCTGCATTCTTTACATATATCCTTCATTGGACATCGTCAATCTGCATTAGAAGATGAAGGACATACACAATCAAAAACAACAAGCATGATTTTCCCTAAACTCAGCTGTCTATCTGTCCAGAATATCGACGGGTTTTATTCCTTGATAAACCGTGCAGTGTTTCCGAAGCGTATAAGTAAATTAAGACTTACGGGAAAACTAGAAGACTATGGCTTGCTAAACAAAAAGATGCTGCCAACAGTGGCTAGATTATTACTAACGATAATAAGTGTGGATGGAAATAGCAATGGCATGTTTGATGCTATCAACAATCTCGCTTGGAAAGGACAAGAACGTACAGCACTTGAAATTCTTGCCACTGGAGGTGTTGAATTTGATATTTCAAAAGAACTTGTGTGTACAAATATTACCAAACTGGTGCTCTCTAGACCGACAAGTGCAAACACAATGCTTGAGATTATCAGAGGGATGCCGCATCTTGTTGATCTGAAATTATTTAGGCTTGTAACAAGAGACCTCCCAAGTACATTTTCTATTCAGAGCTACGCGGAGCATGAGGAAAAGCGCTTACAGCCGTTCGATACTTGCATTAAAACAATAGTCTTATCTTACCGCTTAAATGAGAGCCCACTACACAAGAATATTGCTTTCATCCTACACCTCCTGGCAAGGATTCCATCTCTTGAAGAGTTCTGCAATATGAAAGCACCCCCAGAGTTGATTACAAGATTTACAACTGAGATTGAGTCCTTGTATCCACATCTATCAAATATAAAATACATGGGAAACACAAACTGAATATCATGCAATAAGAACACTCGCTATATACTTCTCTTTAAAGAAATCTAGATACGTACTATAGTTTAGATGTAATTTCTATTTAATTACTAGCGATTCATAAACAATCAATGTGTCTATTCAAAGCCACTAATAACTTGCTGTGTTTCTTGGCTATCTTCTTCTGTCTATTGACGCAAACCTTGTTTCCCACAAAGTAAAATGCAACGACACTTGCTGCCTAAAAACACCTCAACTGAAGCAAATACCATCCTTCTGATATGCTAATAGTTTTTTAACGATTTTTCTTTTTTTAAAAAAAAAACAGCACATGTAACAAGAGCCCTTCGTAAAAGGGATAAAACAATCTATAAGCTTCGAGCGTCGTCGTTGTCCTGGTAACCAGGCATGTCAATCAGTAGAAACTGAGCGCGATCGTAGCCTATGTTCTTAATATTAATATCGACGGCTGGTGTGACGCTCTTGAGATGGATGGCATCCCCATTGCAGACATGAACAGATCCAGGAAGCAAAAGACGTGCGCCGCCATTGCGAGTAATTCCGTTTTTGGTAAAGTCGCTGCACACGTGGATAAATATGCTGCGAGATTTGCATGGCTTCGGAGAATGCCGTCGCCTATGTCTGTGCGATTTGTGTTCTGGAATGAGCGCAGTGGTGGGAATCGTTGCGGCACGGCGAATCTTTGGAAATTCAAACATGGGCGGCTCACGTGTGATGCTGGCTGCTGACGAAACTGTGTAGCATATGCTAGCACATGGAGAAAGTCGACATATATAGATGTAAACATCGCTGTCGATCTCAAATACAGGGCCATTGCGACAGGCGGTAATGTTAGGCATCATCACAAGAGCGTCCTTGGTGTTGACATATGATTTGAAGTCGGGGTTTGGGGCGGCAATCTGACAGAGTTTGTTGAGGCGGAGTTCTGGTGGGACATACATGGTCTGGACCCAGGGCCCAGTGATGGGTAGACTGCCCTTGATCCATATTTCAATCCCAGTGGACGGCGCCTCGCCAACGACACTGCCGCCACGACGAACACCAGTGCCAGCATAGAGACACTGAATATAGTGTTTGTCTATTGAGCGTGCGGTAGACGAGCTGCAGCAGCTGATAGTCCCCTCGTATTTACTGGTGTTTGCAAACGACAGGGTGTATATGCCGCTAACTTTGTCTTTAGCCACCGACCCTCCCTTGGGAAGCCAGGCCTCGTATACAGCCTTAAGCCTACCGACGCCTTCATCCTCAAGCGGCATAATAGCGTCTGAGGGAAATGTTTTAAATATGTGAGCAACACCCATGTTCAAATACTGGCGTGTCTCACTGTTGTAAGCTTCATAATCGCCGTAAGGCATCGGCGAGGCAAAAGCCAGACACTGCGCAGATGCACCACTGGAGTGCTTGTGTGGAGAGGGCGTATTCATCAGCGGGCGTTTGATGCCTCTCTCTGTGCTGGTGGGCGCCGCATGGGCGTCTTTGCGGAAAAGCGACAGCAGCGAGTCCCGGACGCGGCCCATGGAGAGAGAGAGAACCCTAGAGCAACAGTCAAAGAGACAGTAAAAAGGAGGTAGTAAACAAACTTTTTAGAAAAATAAAGAGTAGTAGAGAGTCATCGTCAGTAGTGCAAAAAGTGAGAGGTTTTTTGCAGGTCGAATGATGGGAAGTGATGGGCATGGTGTGTGTGTGTGCGTCCAGGCCACCATGCAACGCAACGCACGTGCCATCCTGTCACGCTGGCGTTGTACAAGGGCGCCATGCGCGCAAGATGCCGTGCTGCGCCGAGCAGAGAGCAAAATAACGGCACCCCCTGCAGCCAGGGAAGCACCTGAACATGGTGCCAATACATGGGTGTACACTGCTAAAAGTCAGGCAAAGTTAGATAAAGGCAAAAGAGAAAAAAGAAGTTAGAGCGAGCGTGTTGTGGTAGCCCCACTGGCGCTGTCGCCATCGCTAGGTGGTGACACGTGCGGCGCATTGGCATTGACATGGTCTGTACCGGCACCGGCGCGTTGGTGGTGCGTGGTCTTTGCAAAGCGGCGCGGGTTAAGCCGGCGACACGCTGACTTGAGCCTGGACGACAAGTCGCGTGAGGGTGAAAGCTGCGCACTCGTAGTCGGGACGTGCTGCGACTTTGAGCGCAGCATTCTGGGCGGGCGACGCATGTGGTAGCGCGGACGGCCGCCGGCTGCGCCCTTCTTTGCAGCGGTAGCGGTAGCATCATCTTTCTCGGCGGCAGCATCAGTGTCAGCCCCGTCCTCTGGGATGGCATAGTTTTTGCATAAGATGGACTGCTGGCTTTGCCGGCTGCTTGCATGTCCAAGCTGTTGCGAGAGACGATCTGGGTCTACCCGGTACATCGGACGCTGACCCATGGGCAGCAGCGGCGACTCGCAGCGGCCCGTCTCTGTGGACTCGGCACCGCTTCTGTCCATATCAGTGGTGTCGGTTCCACTCATCGGTTCTGCCTTCGACACAAGCTACTGCACCAATGCGCCAAGGCCGTCTTGCGGTCAAGAAGAAAGGGTGTAGTGATAGTGGGTGAGCGTAGGAAAAAGAATAAGTCGGACGACTGAACGCATTTATTGGCGGAGAGATAAAGTGGGCAAGTGAAGCAAAGAAGGATCAGCTGCGCTAGAGAAAGCTGCTGTGGCCTTTTTATAACTGTCGAGCAATCGGGCTGTGCGGTAATCATGTGGGCGCCGCCTTTGCCAGTAGCAACGGCTGCTGAGGGGGTGCGGTTGTTCAATGCGCTTAAAGAGGCTCCGACGCCCCTAAGGGAGGAGGAAGCTCCCAGAACACACTACGCAGAATGGGCTGTTGGCTGGTTAGTTTGTGTGGCTCGGCCATGCAAACCTGTGTTTTGGATGCTGTTGCGAGGCAGCTGGGATGTTTGGATCCGCAGAAAAGAATAGAACATGCCCTACAAACAAACAAGCTACGGGCTGAGGATAGCGCTACCTGGCAGATCGTCAGACGCTTGGTGAAAGGGCGTCGGCCGTGGGCAAATGCTGTCAACAAGCTCTGCGGCTGTGCTGTCAGTGGATACGGGGTCCTCGGCACGCCACGGCCCGTACTCCGCCATTTTCCTGAGCTTGCGTGCGCACAGTACGTAATAGTCGACGCCCATCCAGAACTTTTGCGACTTGCGTAACGCAGTGAGCACCACCTCCAGGCGGTCCTGCATGCGCCGGATGTCGACCAACGTCCGCAGCTGCAGCGGTGGCGAAAGATCCTCCACAAAATCCGGCAGCAGCGCCACATCCTGCATCTTTTCCGCATTGCCTCTGTCGCCCGTGCGGCTAGACCCTGCTTCAGGCTTGCGCCGTGCGAGGATATACGCAGACATCTTTGCATGGTGTATGTACATGATTAGCGTCTTGGCTGCCAAAAATAGAAAGTACGGCGTGCTTGTAAACTCCATACGGAATGGGTCCAGCGCTTTGTCGTATGGCTCCTCTTCGGCCGACTCAAAGTCAACCTCGCCAGCCTCAGTCAGGCTGACTCGTGGATGATGCGCGCCGCGCCTACGCGCAGAGTGAAATTTGTGGTCATTCGAAGGTTTGGATTTTCGGCTGCCTCTGCGGCTCTTACCGCCACCACAGACTCCCAATCCATCCTCGAGGCCCGGCTCGTAAGCGTTTGCATTAGTTTCAATGTGGATGTTGCTGTTCATGCTTGCAGCCAGTGTTAGCTCAGCGCCGGGCTGCTGTTGCTGCTGCTGCCGTTCGGCGGCTGACTGGATCACGGCGGCAAGAAGACGTTGGTTGACGGCCAAAAGTGGGTACGGCGGCGTCTCGTGAGAGAAGAACACCTGTGCTGCATCGTCGACAGCACGGCGGCCAGAATCCGGATCCTCAGGGTACCGACGCAGATTTGCGTCAGCATTGAGCTTGGCCTTAATCGCGTCCTGTGCATGCCAGTCGGGCCTGATCAGAACCCGCAAGCTCTGGTTTGTGTGTGGCTGCACCTGCCAATGGGACTCAAGCAGATCTCCGATCTCGCAAGCTTGGCGCACAGACACATCCCAACACTCTTGCGCATAGACACTCAGCGACTGCATCGCTCGCTTGTCGGGCTGGTTCGGCAAAACATGGCTAGCAAGGGTCTGCCTGGCGGGCTCGTCCATATCGCACTCACGGTCGGCAACCCGAATCTTATGCTCGCGGCGCGCCAGACATGCCTGCAGCTGCAGAACAATTGCGCGGTTCTGAATAATCAACGCGGCAAGCATAAAGCGGTAATTTGCATACTCTACGCGCTCGCGGGCGATGGCGCGGTTCTCTGCATCCGTCTGCCCAGATCCTTCTTCATGCTCGCGAAGCGAAAACATAGATTCTAGATACACACGCCATTGCATCAGCTTGGCCTCAAGGTCGCCGATGGTTTCGCGCATACGCCGCAGACGTTCTTCCCAGCTCAGCACTACTGGGCCCGCCGCCCCGCCACCGCCGCCCAGATCCGGCTGGTCGTGTCCGCCACCAGTCGCATCCATGGCCATCAGCTGGCTGGGCCACCGACAGGGGAAGAACAACCGGAACAACGCCAGCCGAGCTCGGGTCATCTGTCCAATCACGATCGCTGTGTGTGCGTTAAGATGTATCCGGTTTGTGCGCCGCCGGACACCCACAAGCATACTGGCAACGCGATTGGGCGCTGCCGCCGACGCCCTGCGCCGCGCTCCTGTTCCCTCTTCTGGCTTATCATCAGAGTTCTCGGCTGACTCAGAAATCTGGCTTTGTGCTATGTCGACACGAAGACTACCGCCGGTGTCAACGTAATAGCGCCCCATGTGCAGCAACAAACGCTCATATTCAGCTGCGCGGCGCGGGGCACGCGTCTCCCAGAGCGCGTCGCTGCATGGCATGTGGACCCATCCCGCCTCCAACGTCACCAGCGGCGGATTGCCGCCCGCAAGTGAGTGCATGCGTTCCGACTCAAACAGCGCCCACCGCATGCGTCGCGCCATTTCGCGTTTAATCCAGGATGCATTGTCCAGCGTTGGCTGGCGCATCTCACTTGCATAGTGGGCCGGACTCTGTCGACACGTCAGCGGCGATATTGCTGATTCGTGTAGCCCCAGGTGCGACGTATAAGCTGGAAACTGGTATGCTTCGTCTGTCATGTGCAGCTGTAGCTGATTAAACATTCGTACCGCAGTGCCCCAGTATGTACTACCAGAAAGCCAGTCACCCATCCCAAACTGGTGCTCAGACAGCAAATAGAGCGCCTGTATCACTTTGATAGACGGTCTACGCGATGCTTCTGGAAGCAGTGCTCTAACGAGCTTTGCACAGCACACGCCATATGTGTATGGCTTCTGTGATTGCTGTGAATGCGTCACGCTGTTCTCCGGTTCCGCTCCATCTTCAGGTGGCGGACCATAGCGCGCTCCAATTGCCTGAACCGCGTGCCAAAGCGCCCTGTTAACTGTTCCATCCTGGATTGAATCTTCAAACGTATGCCGGTGCAAGATGGGGTGCTGTGGATGAAAGTATTCAAAATATAGGCGTACATTCCGCGTAGCTGCTAACATGGGTGCAGCCTCCTTTCTTAGCTGGCCCGGTGCTGGTAGCTGCGTGTATAGCTCTTTTGTGGACTCGGCAGCCGCAGAATCGTTTGCAGGGTTTCTCGCAGCAACCTGTGACGTTTCTCTGCTATATTCTGCATTGGAATGCCTATCCATAATGCCTTTCACGTCAAAGTCAGTGCCCACATCGTCAGGCAGTGCAATCTGGCGATTAGAAAGCGCTTCCAGACACCCATACGAGGACTCTATTTCACTGGACGACGCCTCTACACTGTCCACATCTATGTCTTCGAGGCTTTCGCCAATGCCACCAAGAAATTCATCGGTACGCGTACCATAGTGCTGTCGCTTGCTGTTTCTATTCTGATCTGCACCGCTGACAACCCCAGATTTCAAGCTTGCAGAGCGAAGCAAAAATGGCTTATGTGGGTCGTCGATTTTATACACACCGCTGCTGGAGACTGCTGACCTTGAGTCTGATTCCTTTCTACGACGTCCGCGCTTGCGATTGCCTGGTGCCACGGGCTCGTATACACACTCAAACTTCTTTGTTATGCAAAAGTTGCACGATGGACGCATTCCATCGCACCGCACTTTACGCCGACGACACATCTTGCATGCCCGATCAATACGCGGTTGTGCCACACTCTGCTGCGAGGTTGTTGATGCCAGATTCCCTCCGCGTTCCATAGTGCTTCCGCTTCCAACTGGGCTAATCGGCGAAAGCGATGAAACCTGCGGAAAGGATGTGCCCAGTTGCGCATAGTCATATAGTAGACCCATGGAGCCGGATGGTGCGGCATCAACAAACATGGGGTTTAGCCCTGCTAATGTCGGAGCTCCTGTTGTGCTCTGCATCTTCACATCCGATGGCATAATAATGTTGCCGCGGAGAAACCCGTCTAGTTCTTGCATCCCACCGAGGCCCATGCTGTACATGACATTGTTCACCATCTGTGCCTGTGTCGTGCCTTCTTGTTCTGCATTCGGCGCTTGGACAGACGCGCCACTTGTCGATGACATATGTATATCCAGTCCATAGAGCAACGAGGCCTTTGTGGGATTGCTATCTGTTGCTGTGCCTAACAGAGAGATGTCCATTGTTGCATGGCTGGAGTTGGTGGCTGTGTCAGCTGCTGCGCCAAAGCCGTTGCCAAATAGATCCTGGGTCGCGTCCAGGCTGAAGGGGCCCATCTCCAATCCATCTGGTATATGAAAGTTGAATAGCGATGCTTGGTCGGAGAGTGGAAACGGAAATGACCCACCACTGGCTATACCTGTATCACCGGTGCTGTCAAGATCAAGCATAGAACCAACAGTCGACTGCTGTGACTTTTGCATATGCTGCGTGTCCATTGTGTCAGCAATATTTTTAGAGGTGGACATCGCTTGTTGTGGTGCCGATGTGTGTTCAGTGATAATATCCTTGTCTCCGTTGTGCAAGTAATTAAAAGTAAGGGATATGAGGCAGGGATATGAGGCGGCGGGGTCTGCGGGGAGCGAGAAGGGAAGCCTGTTGTTGCACATCAGCTCCAATGAAGAAAGTCGCAGTGACTGTTGGCCAAGCGTAGGATCGATTGGTCACAAAAATTCGCGAACCCTCTCCCTCACCATGTGCCAACCACGCACAACCCTCAACCGTCGAATTTTCCGCTTGTGGAAATTGCAGTGGCAGCGGAACCAACAAGTCATCCTACCAGGCCTCTTCTTCTGCTGGCGATTGGAAAAGGACTAGAAAGCACCCCTCGAGCAGGGCTGCTGGTGTCATAAGGGCCAGCGGTTGATCAGCTGGTAAGAGGCGTGAAATGCTCATGCTTGTAGATAAACACAGACTATTATATTATGTGTAATCTATTTCTTGATGGTTATACATCCTTTCCTGAACTTTGGGAGTTGTTGCGGGAATAGAGAGCCGGAGTAGCGGTAGCCATGTTTCAACTACAGAAAGAAGGGTCCTGCCATATATGACGCAGCATAGTAGCGCAGTGCAAGGGAGCCCAACACATCGGAAAGTAGCAAGCACAGAAAGGGGGGGGGTACGCGCTGCATGTCATCTAAAGTGTCGCCTTCGCACACTGACCGCTCACAGGGTGAGTCTTTTTTTTTTTTTTTTTGTTGTCACTACCCTCCACCTTGTTTCTGCACCACTTTCCTTCATTTACAAGCTCTTAAGCTTTTCTCTCTATTTGCATTTACGGTCCATTCTCTTCTGCTTGTAGCAACAGGGGCTTTTTTTCCACCTCTTGGAACATATTGCTTTTGCCAAATGGTGAGCAACAGCGACAGCGACCCCGCAGACACCAACGGAATGAGCAGCGAAAGCAAAAGCGAGGCAACACTGACTGAATCGAAGACACCTGCAGCCCCCCACGCGACGCCTAAGAAGGTCCCTGCAAAGTGCCAGGCGTGTACCATTTGTCGTCAGAAGAAAGTTCGCTGTGACGGCGGCAAGCCTGGGTGTTCGGCATGTATTAAGAGCGGCGCAGATTGCCTTTACGTGCCATCGCGCCGGCGAGGTCGTCCAGCGCGTACCAGTCGTGGATATGAGCGTCCATACACAAACCCCATGCCTATTCTACCACGCCAGCCACGGTCAGCTACTGCCTCAGCAGACACCGGCCCATCAGCCATTAGACACGACCGACAAAGCAACCCACAACAACAGCAGCCTCCGAATCGCACTCTGCCGACATTACCACATCTCCAGCCGGCACAGGCAGGTCAGGGAACCATGCCGCCTCCGCCTCCGCAGCCAATAGAGCCGCTCAGAGGTCCATCCTTGACCGGTCCACTACCACCGATTTTACCTCCGGCAGCATCACCCCAGTCGCCTCAGAAAAAACAGCAGCAGTCGACATTATATCAACTAGGGAGCCTGCACCAGCGACTCCAGAGCAATCCGCAGCAGCAGCAACAGCAAGCAATTGCTCCGCTTGGGGGGATTCTATCAGCTGCGCTGTTTCCAGGAAGTCCGAACTCGACTTCAGAGGACGATGGCGGTCAGTCAGGCCACCGGTCATCGGGTAGCGAGAGCCCGCTGCCACTCAATCTCCGACCACCACCATTCCTAGTTCCCGCCGGTGATCGTGGTGGCCACCAGTCCATGACAAAGGCAACACCGCTGGTGATTCCGCGTTCTAGGCAGCTGCTTTCGACTCATGTAAGCAACAGCGGAGGGAGCTACAACAGCAGCAGCTATATGGACCCAAATATTGTCGATTTCTTCCATTACTTCAACGCCATGTTTCCCATTGTTCACTGGCCGTCATTCAAGGAGGCGTATGACGACGGGACCGTGCCAAACTACCTGATCTTGGCAATTCGTGCGCTGTCTAAGCGGTACTCAAAGCAGCCCTCAGTTCTGCTTTCCGGACAGCCATACGCTGCAGGACAGGACTTGGCCGCAATAGCCACGTCTCTGGCCGAAGTCGCCACCCGCGAGGACCCGAACACTTACCTGATTCAAACGTGGATTGTTCTGTCTATGTTTGAGTTTGGCATGGGTCGAATAAAACAGGCAGCCGACCGCCGGGAGCTGGCTGTAAGGTAAGCATCTGCCCTGCTCTTTGCTTGCACACTACCCGCGAATGCCCGATGTCCATTATCTTTTAAAATGAGCTCCCCATCTTGCGTGTGTCTGAGTGGCGAATTGCATTCCGAAAATATCCTATGCTATTGTTTGGCGCGCGATGATGCAGACGGAATTCCTCTCCCACTGCAGCATCGCGCAGCAGTTATGTCGTCTGCTTCCCAGAAAACCAGATAAAGAGCTGCAGCAATATATTAATCTGATCTTCATCAATTATCCTGCCTGGATCTCTGGCTGTTACTACTATTGCCATTACTCCGGGGGGGGGTTTCTTTTAATTGAGGCTTGTAGGTTGGCTTACCAGCTCGAGCTTAGTCATATCGAGGTGCGTGCTAGCCAGCGGCGCGCCCGTTCTTTGATTGTTGCCGAGAACTGCCGGCGGGTATGGTGGACGTTGTTTTACGCCGATCGCTACTTTTCACTGGCTTCGAGTGACTCGGATATTATTCCTGCTATTCACGAGTCTACTTACAGGGTCGGATTTCCGCGGGCAATGCGCGAGGCTACACCATCTCCCCCACAACATACGACCTTGGATACCACGGGCAACGCGTTTTCTGATATGGAGTTGTCTCGTTACAACGACCACGATGTGATTCTGTGGTTTCAGTCTGCAATTCCTTTGTCGCTTGTCATGGGCCATGTCGCGCATCAGTGCCGCGCGGCAGAGCAGCTGTTCCGCGGTGGCCTGGCTGAGCGCAGCACCGATTGTCTCTGGGAAGATTCAGAATGGTTGGCAGCGCTGACTGAATTTATGAAGAGCTTTCTGGTTATTGACGCTGAGATTGCACAGTGGCGACAGCAACTTAATGCTGCCACATCCATGTCTCTGCCGACAAATACCGCAGAAGCATCACAAGGTGGAGCTGCCCTAAAGAAAGTCGAAGACTCCAGCATCAGCAATGGTAGTAACGCACACAGTACGCGCGATGTGACTTTGTTCCATCGCGAGTTGCAATACCATGCGCTGGTGGTTATTCACCAGTGTCTGGCGCTCTACGCATATGAAAAGCTGCGTCTAAGCCTTAGTGCGCTGGCATCCGCTTGTACATCTCTGTTGTGGCTGGAAAGTACTGCCACACAGGCGTGGAAGAAGGTTGTGCGGTCTGCCGATATTATTCGCAGCAAGGCGTATGCGCGGGCGACCGTGCTATCTAATGCACGATCTTCCACATCAGGTACAATGCCCAATGGTACACCTCCCGAACCTGAATGGGAGCTGTGTGCACCACACATGCCGTTTATACTGTATATTTCGGCAAAAGTCCACGTCTGCCAGTACCATTGGCAGAAGATTGCTTTGGCGCGTACTCGTGCAGAGCTTGGAAACTCCAGGTCAATGCAAACTTCAGCTGGCTCCCGCGAGCATAGTCACCAGAACTCGGCGAATATGGAATCGCACGTTATGCCATCGTTTGTGCAGCCATTTAGCCAGACACCGTCTGTTGCAGACATATCAGCACCGGCGCAGGATAGATGGGCCACTGGCGGGGGTGAGAATATGGCTGGGACTAGCGGAAAATTGGATCAAACCAATGCAGCCCACATTCTATCTTCAACAAATGGAGCTATGCAATCTCGCGGGCTGACTGCTACGCCAATTATGACAACGTCTGGAACTGCTGCACTGGCCGCTGCACAGGCTGCCGCATCAGCTGCAGCGCAGTCAAATTCAAGTCGAAACACCACACCTCAGCGCAGCCGTGGTGGCTCTATTGCAGCAGCACGAACACCTGGTAGCTATGGGCAGTATCAGCAGAATACCGGCACAGCAAGCAAATATGGTACTGATCAGATGGATTTTGTCCAGGACACGCGTGATATGGACCAAACATTGCATCAAGACCAGTATGGCGAGCACGATACCACACATATGAGCGTTGATGCAGTAGATGAGCCAATGGCAGTTGATGGAGATATTGAAAGCAGACTTGTTCATCGTGTCAGCAATTCGCAGGAACGGATTGAGAGCTTGCTTCGATTGCTAGCTACCTGTCAGGAATACTGGGCCGACCATGACTACGTCCGCATGCTTAGGGATTTACTCGACTGGCCCGATGAGTGGACCACGTCGATGCAAATACTCGAGCGTCTTCTTCTTGAGCTCAATATTGACTGATACATCATTTATCTTGTTTATTGCTTTATGGTAGAGTAGTTTTTGGCCAGCACTACCAATGTTTACAAATTCTAGCCGATTTTTACTAGCTTGGAGCTGCTCCATGCGAATTTTTAATGTTGGCTGGTGGTGCATTTCCGACCTGTCTAGTGCTGACAAGTGGCGGGTTGAGAGCCACATTTACGCCTTGCTGTGACTGTGGAATACCTGCAAAGAAGAGATACATTTATTCACACATCTTCGCCTATTCATTGATACATCGTCTAACTTTTGGACTTAGGCAGCACGCAATCAGGGATTAATCTCGGTTGTCGACCATGATGTGTTGCTGCGCCGGGTATACAGCATTCGCGTCGACTGCTTAAGATTGACAATATCTACCTTATTTACGTCAACAAAGATAAGCACATAATTGCGTCGTGCGTTGGCTTCGTATTTTTCAGCCTCGGCCTTATCTTCAATCCTGGGAATGCTCATCGGGTAGAGAGATGAATCCGCAAGCTTGACTCTGCCGGGTGCCGGCCACGAGTACCATGCCTGTATTACAGGTGAGTGGTTAAGGAATGCCTGCTCGCGGATGTACTCTTCGTCAATCAAAATTGAGCCGTTTACTAACCCCATAGGACCACCTGCCATTTTGCTATTGCGCCGTTCTTCTTCCTCTTCTTTATTTTCAGCGTCGGTGCCGTCGCGTGGCCATACGCGGTGGCGGATGTCCAGCGATAGTGTCGAGTAGTTGGGGTTATCTGGGTGAAACAGGAGGTGTGCATGTCCGCTACACCTGATTTGGATGCCAGTATTAGGCAGCCAAGTCACAAGCTGCACATCGTTTGTGTTTACTAGTTCCTGGACCTTGTTGCTCTGTGCATGAGTGCAGAACGTGAGAACATCTGACGCCCATTGTCCTTTGTCTTCCTTGGAAATCCGTAGAAACCCGTCGCCAACAAATCCTCGCGGCGATACCATCCGTACAGCTGGTCGCCCTTCCAAATCCACAGTCGACAAGGCCATTGATGGAAACCGCTCGTTGGTGATCTCGCGTTCCTGGTCAACGTACTTGACAAATGCCTTCTTCCACTCAGGATCGCGACTACAGTATCCTTTCATTGTATGCTTTAACCTGTTCTCGTTAATTACAAATTAAAACTTCAGAATTCAGGCGGTGCTCAACTTTGATAAAATTCAATTTTCACAGAGCGCTAAAATTAAATGTAGATTAGAAACAAAATACTGAAGATACAACACTATTCTATAAAACAAATACCATCGGCAAAGGTAGTAAGCAGTGTCGAATAAAGTGTTTATGAACAAACATTAGAAAGAAAAAGAAGAAGGGGCCGTGCGGATGCAAGACTGCTCAGCGGCAGCGAAATTAATTTGTGCGGCTGGATCAGGGGTGTGTGTGTGTGCAGAACTTTCCATCGCAATGTTTCTGAGCTTGGTGCCAAGGACAGGCAATGGTCATTGAACTTGGAAGACATACTTCAAAATACAAGGTGCTTTTCCTGCAAGAAGCAGCTTTATAGCATTGTCTCCTCGTCAATTACCTCGCCAATTGGCCGCGGGTCGGCTCGTGGGTAGGGCCTGAGACTTGCGTACCCGGACTCGGCAACCACGCTAGCCAGATTTCTTGGCTCTGTTACAACCAGGTACCCGGTTGTCGCCAGTTCTGATGCAACCTCGTTCTGGTGGTTATCGGCAAGCCCTCGGTTTACCACTGCAATCGTTGGTTTGCCGCTATGCAGTGCCTCCAGTATCGACCCGGCACCGGCATGACAAATGATTAAATCTGCCTGGTCCACAAGGCGCTGCGGCCAGGTTGTATAGTCAAACGACTCCATCGCTATACCAAAAGTCTCTGATTCCGTTGGTGGAGGTTTAAACAGACCAAAGCTATAGCCGCACTGCACAACAAGACGATTGAATCCTCGGCCTGCTAGTGCCTGCAGAAACTCTCGTGTAGAGACTGTACGCACAAGCTCGTCAAACCCCGTCGACCCTACTGTGACATACGCAGCCATCGAGTGTTTGAAGCAAGGACAAGAGCGTACTGATAAGTTGTATAGTTTTGTTACAGATTTATTTCAGTCGTCTTCAACGACACTTACATTAAGCAACTACTAGTCATAGTCAGAGAAAAAAAATAATGTTTTGGGACCGCACGCTACTGCCAAAAAAAAAAAAAAAACACACACACACACACAAAGAACAGCATGTTTACAGATCACTGAGAGCAGCAGACTCAATCAGGGTCCGGTCTGATAATCCAAGTCCATGCTCCACCCGCTCTAACTGCCAAGTCGCTAGCTGAACTTGACTTTCAGCCTTTTGCATTCCCCAGTTAGCATATGATAGCTCAAACGCTGTCTTCCTGGCTCTAGCCGAAATCTCCAAAATGCGCTTGCTCTGCTCACGCACTTGTTCGCGCACAGCCAGCCAGTCGCTGGTTTCTGAGTTTCTAGAAATGTACAGATCGACGCCGCTGCTATACGCTGGAAGCCCTAATTCAGGAACAGCGTCAGTTGCCATCCCGGGGTGCATGTTGCTGGCACTTGGTGATGGTGCATGCGAGCCATGGTAGCTCTGGTGATGGCGGCCCTCGCTACTTGGATTGCGGCTGTGGTGCTCGTATTCAAATCTGCTCCCATATGCATTGCGCGAGTCTGACTGCCCATGTGCGGCACTTATCGGCGTCCTAGGCAGCCGCCGATGTGCCCGTGTAGAATAATCATGATACAAAGAATCGTTCTCGTAATGCGGCGACTCCATGCGACTAGAGCTTTCGTATGGTTGCCCATGCCCAGATCCCACATGTAGTATTGGCGGTGGAGGCGGTGGAGAACGTACGCGTAAAGCAACATCTTCAGATGCCGCAAGTTCGCCAAGGGCATGTGTGGTTTTCGAATCGTAGTGGCGGCCTGATTCATCCCAGCGTGTATCGCCATATCGAGAGCGCTTATAATCCTGCTCAGCATAATACGGGCTTTCAATATTACTAAAACCTCTCACATTTCCATGCGGTGACTGTGAAAGCCTATGCGCTCCGCGGGAGGCTGATCTGCCTGGACGGCGACGATAATTTTCCTCATATTCGGTTCTGGTACGCTGGTTCTCCTCGCGCAATGGCAATGGCGACCGCGATCGAGAATGTGGGTGAGCCAAGCTCCTGGCTTCATCCTGCGGATATCGACGCTGGTCACTTTCATCGTAGCGCTCGTAGCGACTACTGTAATTACGACGGTCTGGACGATAAGCGGTGTCACGAGGATCGGGGCTTCGTCTGCTACTATAGCGGGTCGGGTAGCTGTTATCACCGTATCGTGAATAGTTCCCAGACCGGCTGTTGTACGGCTCCCGCGATCGATATTCGTATCTTTCAGTGCAATCATCGTATCTCCGGCGATAGGAAGGTCCATCAATATCTCTGGAAATATCGCGACGGCTCGATAATCTGCGACCATCTGGTTCATAAGGAGAATATCCAGCATATTCTCTTCTGCGGCTGTTACTACGGCTGCTTGCTCTAACAGAGCGTGCGTGGCTGCGGCTATATCTATCGCTGCCACGACTGGTGCCGCTTAGCGGTATCTCTGTCCGATTGCGGTCATATTCTGCCTCGCGCCGAGGCTCTACATCAACAGCGGTTTCAATGTGCTCACCTTCCTCCAAATCATCCATACCAGCCGGAGGCTCATTACCCGCACCGGTTGGAGCAGCACCATCTGCAGGCTGACCATCCCCACTTGAAGCGTTTGCATGTACACTAGGGAATGTCCCAGCTTCTAAAACCATGGCATTTGAAGAAACTCGCGGTGTCGTCATGACGCCGCTACGCGGTGCTGAAATATCTTCACCAGCTGAACGATCTGCAGTAGCACGTACGCGTGAGCGCAGCTCCTCAATTGCGCGCTCCTTGTCGATATCACGACGAACTGAGTAATCTTCCCCAAGCTCTTCTCGTTCTCCGTAGCCCGAGCGCGAGTACGCACTGCGACCAAACTCGCGTCGCTTGTACCGCGGTGACTCTCGTTCATACCTGTGGTAGTATCCAGCACGATGATAATCACGCTCACGGTCAGTGTACCGACTATTTCTATATAAACTTTCGCGATAATCGACGTCGTCAACTCTGCTGTCCCTATGACGCATTGCACGACTGTCATCGTGTGTTGGGTCAGCGTCAGTTGTGCGTCGCGAATAGTCACTAGCGCGCACGCTAGCACGAGACGTTGATCGCTCTTCACGGCGATAATAGTGCTCGTCATCCCTATAGCGCGAATCACACTTAGGCATCTGTGAACGACCATCTCCATATTCGCCGTGCCCCCGCGGGTCTTGCTCTGTACCACCAAGATAGTCGCCGTTTCTGCTGTGCGCGTTTATGTAATCGTTCCCTATATTTGCTACATCTGTGCCAGTTTCTGTTTCAGCGCCATGGACTGAAGCGAACTTCTCGAAACCTGGTGCAGAATGGTTTTCCTCTTGCACGGCATTTTCTGGCAATTTGGTAACAAAGGACGTCGGTGGGGCTTCGGATATCTGACCCACATCAAAATCGGCTTCACCTTCTTCGCTCATTTTAGCTTACACGCACAGTGAAAAATAATTGGCAGTCAATCTGATAATTGGAAGAAAATAAACTTGAAAAGGATAATTGAACAAAGCAGGGTATGCCTACTTTCAAAGACTGTATCTACTTGGCTTGTATGGCTCGAGCTGCGCATGAGAGGCGCCTGGATAGTGAGCCGCGACTCATTAGCAAACTTTCTGAATCCATTTGCAGCATCTGAAAGCTGGCTTCAACTGTGTGTGGGGTGTTCTCTCTCTCGCTCAGATAGTCTGTCACACTCTGATAAAGGTAAAGAATTCCACAACGGCTTGCAGATGCGCATCCATCGGCATTTATGACTATACTGATTTGGCAGTATCCATTACAGCTGCGACATGGGCAGGCGGCATTTATTGCAAGGCACGCTGCTTGCAGATTTGTTTTTTCAGAAGAATTTCTCGGATGACGATGAACTTTGATTGCAAAAGAATTTGCATTCACACCGCATTCAAATTTATAAAGCCAATTTTGTTCTGCGTTGAGGAGTTCGAGTTTTGCTGGTCTTTTATAACCACGAGAAAGCAATAAAATGCTGCTGTTGTCTTGTGCCAGCATGGGACTACAACTACTGCTACCACCTATTGTACTCTATAGCACTCAACTATAACAACATTTATCATAAACGAAAGTAAATGGAAACTTTGAATCTTGTGGACACTGGGCTGTTTTACGTTTAAGCAGCTGTATTTATGCGCCTGAGTTTTATGTCAACCGCAAATAGTTGCTAAATACTGTTACTTAAACTTTTATATTGCGTAAAATGTAGCTGCAAAAATGGCCAAGTCTAAGAATCACACTAACCACAACCAGAACAGCAAGGCTCACCGTAACGGTATCAAGAAGCCTCAGTCCCACCGTCACCCCTCACTTAAGGGAGTTGACCCTAAGTTTCTGCGCAACCAGCGCTTTGCCAAGCGCGGTACTGCTCTGCTGATGACCAGGAAGAAGGAGGCACAGAAGAAGGCTGCTGCCAAGTCCGCTTAAAATAACATTTTAATTTTCTTGTTTTTTTTGTGGCTTGTGTGATTTTCGAGCTGTTATAAATAGCGCCAGGCTTTTTACATGTGAATCTTGTTACATGGACCAAAAACATCTACAACATTAAAGGATCCTGCCAGTATTTTTCAGGACCACTTCTCATGCAAAATTGCGTCAAATCACATCAATTGTATTAAACAAAAATGACATTTCCTACTCAGCAAGTTACATGATAAACAGTAGGATAACTTTCACATTTGCGGTATATTATATCGGTCAGACAAGGTTTTCCCTGCGTTTCATCATTTTGGGCTAGTGGTTATAAAACAGCAACACTATATTAGAAAAAACCTCCCCAGTATATAACGCTTAATCTCATGTCGGGGATGTTTTTAGCCCGCGGAATCCATTTCGTAAAATACTGCAAGCAAGGTATTTGGGTACCAACGCTTGCCGACGATGCATATGAGTTCTTCACTTTGTAAAAAAAATATATATGATGGCCACTTACAAAAATAAAAATAAAAATAAAAATGCAAGTAGTAGGACTACCTTAGAAAAAGAGTTATTCAATAATTGTCTTTAGTTGAATTGCTTGAACTATTGCCTCTTTGGTCAGATAAATAGGCAAGCTTCATACGTAAAGCATTCTACTTTATAATATGTGCTAGATAGGTTGCAAGGGTTTTCTTTACAATACAACGTTGCATTGAAACAGGACGTTGTTTCATTACTTTACCAGGCAAAGTGCTAGTCTACAGATTTAGTGATAATCTCTATTTCGAAGAATAAAACATGGAAATGACTAGCAAAGAATTTCCATTGAAACACTATAAAATCGGATAAATACATAAAGCTTAATTGTTTTCAGTAACTTTTTGTAAAAATGCTAAAATCTATTGAAAAAAAAGAACAGCCAGAAGGGCTGATGTACAAATGAAAAAAGTAGATACAAATGTGTTTATAGCTGAGGACCCTCATCAACCTTGTATGTTGAGAGTCGCTATGCGCATCTAGCGCCCTTTTACAACTCGCGATCGAGTTTTTTAATGCACGCATGCAGGTGCTAGTTTCAAACCATAAACCCAGTGCCAACACTACCGTTGCACTGGTCGGTTGAGAACTCATCGCCACTGCTGTCCTGGGGAGTGGATGGTGGCGACATAAGCTGAGCAGCCCCAGCCGGCTTGGGCTGAATGGCTGCAGGTAGACTTTCGTTCTCAGCAAGGCATTCGCGCTGCATGGCCTCCCAGCGGCCCTCCCACTGCTGAAGCATGTCATTCATCGCCCTGCGTGCATCCCCGATGTTATACTCAACTATCTCGTGACCATTCTCAATTGCCATCTCCAGAGCCAAGTGCCGCCGCTTCAGCTCCTCGACCTCGTCGAGAACATCTATCAGCCTGAAATCGAGCTGCTCAAATTGCTCGTTCGGCCCGACTGCTGCATTGAGAGCATCATGCATCTTAAGTTGCAGTATCTGGCGCCGCTGGCAGGCTCGCTGCAGATCCTCGTCCAGTCGCTGCTTCACCCCGCCCGCAGTTATGCGCACACTAACGAGCTTAGCTTCGAGTGCCTTGCGTTTATGCCTTTCTACGGTAACGATATCAAGCGCATCCTTGAGCTCGTCTTCAAGTGCCTCGCGTTTATGCCTTTCCATGTTAGCAGTTTCAACCATATCCGCGAGCCCAGCTTCGAGTTTCTCGCGCTTCTGTCTTTCCACAATAGCAATCCCAAGCGTATCCTGGAGCTCAGCCTCGAGTTCCTCGCGCTTCTGTCTTTCCTCGGTCACAGTCTTAAGCGCATCTGCGAGTTCAATTTTAAGCGCCTCGCACTGCTGTATCTGCTCAACTGCGCCATTGCTTGCATATCCAAGCTTGCTCTCCAGCGCCTGGCGCTGCGCGGCGGCTTGCTTCAGGTTCGCGTACCAATTGTTTTCAAATAGGTCCCAACAGTTAAACGTGTTGAAACCTCCGAAACGCATACCCCTCAGAGTATAGCTGTTGTCGTTAGAAGCCATATGTTCCACTGCCAAACGCTTCGGTTGCGAAATAAGAGAATCGATTTTGGAATTTGTGAAGGTCAATGAAGGACGCGTTTCAGCCAGCTGACGAACGCGTGCGAGTACCGAAGAAACGATGAACATCGCGAAAAAGGATTTGATAGAAAGAAAGTAGTTCAAGTGTGTTCATATTGATGAAACAGGAGAAGAAAAAAGAAGAGAAAGGTTTACGCCGTCTCCTCCAAGAACGCGCCTTTTATTTACTTTTGCAACAAGCCTCTGCTGGCTTGGGTACACATGTCGCAGACAGGAGAAGCAAACCAAGCCATGTTATAAGCCACATACCACGTCACGTGATCTGCCAAGTACAAATCCACGTTATTTGCTCTGCAGCACAACAGAGCTGCTGTGGTCCTTACCAGCATTAAACGCCCAAGAACGTGGTCCTGTGTATGCTTCCTTTTACTATAAAAAATATATAAACTTTGGTGCCAGGTTCAGGCGGGGATGTTTTCTGTCCTATTTCGCAATGACAGTGTTGCTGCCTGCCGATCAGGGCAGGATTTTATTATCGCTTACATGACATAATGTTTAATCTCATGACGGAGATGTTGTTCCCATTGCCCAGGGCACAGGGCTTTATTATCAATAGTGCACCACGTTTTTTATTAAGTTTATTGTTAATTATAAAGAATTTGCGATGAAAATTGCGAAAACCTTTACAGAACTATATGGCACTAAATTAGTAGAGTCGGGCATAATGGCTGAGTAGTCTAGTTTAAAAAAAAAAAAAAAGTAATGGTTATAATTCTCTTATTGACTCTGCAAATAATCATAATCAACGAAACTCATCTCGGACAGGCGTACGGACAGAAAAATGGGTGGAGAAAATGATTTTATAACCCACTCCCTCAGAGAAGCCAATTGGCTATAGGGAGTGCCAAAAACTCCCGAGGAAGGTGTGGTTTGTGATTCTACATCTAAGCAGGTCCAACAAATAGCTAGCAACACCCAAGCACTCTCTCAACAAACAAAAGCATAGTCCAATCAATAACAACTGGGCGCCAATTCCTCTTGCTGCTATGGATGAGGATGTATGGTTGAGGAATAACTGTAAAAATACGGTGGGCAAGAAAAACGTCTCAATTATGACCATCATTGCTGGGATTGTGTCTACACACTGTGTCTATTCAAACTACTAATAACTTGCTGTGTTTTTTGGTTCTTTTTTTTTCATGTCTGCTCACGCAAAAACCCTATATACCATTTGCACGCACCTATTACGTAGAAACCCCGTCTCTCACAACGGAAAAATGCAATGCCACTCGTTGCCAAAAATCACCTTGACTGATGCAAATGTCATCCTGCTGATGTGCCAATAGTGTTTATGTTTAAAAAATAATTGAGACGTTTCCTGTGCCCACTGCAAAAAGAAAAGGTTAAACTAAATACCCACATCGCTACTTTTAATATTGTTGGAGCGCATAATGCCTTTGACAAGAGAAACGTAGTCTGTGCTCGAAAACAGCGCCTGGTGTGTCTCCAAGAACAAGGCAACAACCGACAGATCGAGATATGTGCGAGCCACTTCACTCTCTGCCTCCTCATTCGTCCACCATTTGATATTGTCAATGTGGACTTTAGCTACCAGCAGCAACGCATAGGGCAGCGTTCGATGGAAGGAGGCTAGAACCGAATGAGCAATCTCGTGCAGGCGCATCTCCTGGGCTCTGATCCGCTCCCGGAACACACTTCGTAGCCGGTGCGTCGACTGGTCGCGCGCGCCGTCAGATTTAGACACGCTTGGGCTGCGCTCAACATCCATGTTATTTTGCAGCTCTGGCGAATCAGACGAGGAATCGGTGGAGTCTGCAGAGGCCTCCTGGTTGACATCTGAGAGTGGAGCACTGCTGGTGCTGTCCGAGGTGGGAGAGGCATTTGGTTTAATTTCGGCCAAAGCCAGCACCCATTGAGGCACGCCAGGATACTCGCCACGCAAAATGCGAGATACTTGGCGAGCCGCAATTGTCATACGCTCCCAAAGTTCCTTAACGTACTGATCAAAAGCAGAGAGCAGTTCTGCGTCCTCGGCTCGTCGGTCGGCAGGCTCGGGGAGAGAACTAGAGAACTCATAATGTATCTGAAATACCATGCGGTAAAGATGAATGTTCAGGGTCGAGTAGAGGATAAGCATGACCAAGTGGTGCAAGTGGGGGATTTCGATCCCAGATACGTGGGCTTCAGGATCAAGCACAGGATCGCAGTCAGCAGTGTTACCATTAGACAAACGCGGGCCAGGGCTCCAGCAGCTAGGATTGGCAAGCGGACTGTCGGCCAACATGCGCAGAATATCCTGACGCACCATCTCAAAGATGCGCTCGACACGCTCAACATTTGCACGTAGCATCTTCATCTTTGCAGCCCAGTGCATCTGCAAAAACATTGGGGTGTAGTCGTTGCCGTAGGGCGAGCGCGGACGAAACAGCGAACCCATGTCTGCCAAGAAAGCCACCAGATGGCTCATAGAGAAGCCATACTCGATTTCAGACATCATATACAGGTTTTCGCGCTTGCGCTCACGGATCTCCTGACCTAGAGTCAGCTTGTTCATATCGTGACCAACGCCCACACGCATGTATCCCTCGCGTTGGTAGCGGGGCACACGCTCGGGGGCGCGGTAGGGAAACTCGGGACAGTCCCAATCGCGTGCGCTACAGGGGAGGTGCACAAACATACGGGCCTCGTTGACCATAGTGGGCAGACGCTCGGCAATGGCGCAGAAGCGCTCATTGGTAAACAGGGTCCACCACAGGCGACGGCGCAACTCGGCCTCCAGCGGTGTAAGAGCCTGAGACATAGGCACATGATCTCCAGAAAAGTCACCAGGAATCAGAGCCAAGTCGTCTTGGTGTGTTGTGCCGGGCTTAGGCGGCTCAAAGATACCAAAATGCATCTTGGTGGCAATTGCACGCGAGGGAGCGTCAATTACATGAAACTCCATCAGCTGGGCAAGGCGTACCGCCTTGCACCAGTACATCGAGGCCTCCTGCCAGCGCGGCGTACCAAAGATGTACAGCGAAAGCAGCGCCAAGCCCTGGACGACATCGACGCTTGGCTTTTTAAGCTCGTCGGACAGCGCAGTTCGAGCACTGACAGCAAAATGCTCCTCCTCCTCAAGGACCTCGGAGGCGGCCAGGATATGAGAGTGCAGCAGCGGACGGGTAGCAAGAGCGCGCATGGAAAGCCAAACAAAGCGGTTGACGGAGCCATCTGCAATCTGACGCAGAAAGGAGGGCTTGTGAAGGATGGGGCACTGCGGGTGGATGTAGCAGAAGTAGCTGTGAACAGCGTCGCCAGCCAGATCGGCGCGGCGCTCAGTTTGAAGCAGCGAAGAATGTATAGGCGCGGCATGAGGCTGGCGTGGAGCGCGAGGCGTAAACTCAAGCGGGTGGCTAGCATGTGGAATGTCGCTAGTGACATTGGAAAGATGATCCAGCGAAGCCTGCACGGGCGCAGAGGCAGCGCTGTTACTAGCCAATGCAAACGCAACGAAGCCAAGTGACGATGATAAGGCGCTTGCATCAGTAGTGTGCGGAGGCTGCGGAAGAACCGTAGACAGCGTCGAAACGCCTTGCTTCTGGGCTAGCAATAGCGGCGGCATCGGCGGTGGCACAGTGAGCGGCTGAAACTGACCGATAATGCTGCTGTATTCCAACGAGCCGCCCGCACCCTCTGCAATCGGCGTTGAGGCACTGGTAGCTGTAAAGCCCATTGCATTTAGAGGCGCGGCAGCGCTAGGCGTGTAGTTCAGCCCGTGAAACGGTGCGCCAATGCTGCGGGAATCCAGCCCGTCGGAGCCAGGGCGCGGTGCGGCGTCGTGGGGAGCGACAGTGTAAGACTCAAAGTAATCACTGCCTTGTACTTCGGTGGTGGCAGACCCCGAGTGAACCGGGAATAGATCCAGGAGAACATTGCCCTGCGGCGGAAACGAGAAAAACCCCACGCCCGACACAGGCAGCGCTGACGCTGTGGAGGGCGGAACCACAGCAGCGCTGGAGCCTGTGTGCAGGCCGAATGCAGCGTGATGGCTAAGCATCTGCGGCCGACCCGGGCCCGCAGGCGAAGGCAGAGCCTGCCTGTGATCGGTTGCAGGAGTCAACTGTAGCCCACCCACGAGCAACGCGCGGTGTCCAGCACCCTCGCCAGCAATCTCGCCCGTAGATGTCGTCAGCCGTGCGCCTGCGCCCGACATCGCACCGTCGCCCGGCGAAAACAGTGCCAGGCTGTGATCACTTGGATAAGCGTACTGCTGCTGGAAAAGGCCCAGCGATGATGATGTGGCCGAGCCTGCTGCGTCTGGTGCGTGCGACGCCCACTGCGCAAAGTATCCCGGAGGCGGCGTTTGCTGCTGCCTGCCTGAGCTTGGCACCAGGAATAATGAACCCTGCGTCTGCCGTGGCTGCGCGCCCGAGTATCCTGTGCCTGCCTGCATAGACGACGTACTGGCTCCCGGTGCCAGATACGGGCCTGCTGTCCGCTGCTGCTGCTGCTGCTGCTGTTGCGATTGCGATTTTGGCGGCCGTCCACGCTTCTTCTGTGCCAGGTAGGTGCATGAGATGTTGCGGGAGATGCAGTTGCCGCAGTGTGGCTGCACGCCGTCGCACCGCACCTTCTTACGCCGACAGCTGGCACACGCCTGGTTCACCCGCCCAGCCGCTGTCAAAGATGTTGGCGTGTTTCCACTACCATCACCTAAGCCCTTTGGTGATACTGGCGCGTCTTCTGGTTCCATTTTGGCCACCGAGTACATCCACCCCGGTGCTGATGTTGGTAAGGCTGATGCTGGGTCAGCGCAGGTAGTGTAGCTGTTTGAAGCGTGGTGTGCGGCGCCGGAAAGGGGCTGTGTCTGCCGCTGGGTTGGTGCTGTAATTGAGAGGTCAATCGAGACCGTTGCGCTCATTTCGCTTTACAATAGAGTATATGCGTGTGGAGAGTATTGACAGTGGGAGAAACTGCATGCCTCCTCACACACTTACTCACTCCACAGACAGGCCGCTCGGCAGGCCTCGGGATGTATGCTGGATCTGACGGCTGAAACCGCTGTGACAAGCGAACTATAAATAATGGCTGCGTAGTGGGTGCGATAAAGGTCCTTTTTGGGGGGGGGAGCAAGCAAGCCAGAAAATATAACAAAGAACAAGCCAAGCAGAAAGAAAGAGGCTTGTGCGCAATCGCGCGTGGGTAAAGAGGATTGGAGAAATGCCTTTCCGCAAGGAAGAGGGAGTTACGCAGGGCAGGTCCTCAGAAGTAGAAGACAGATAGAGGGAAACCGCGGCAGAATTGCAAAAGAGTAGTAGAAGGGCAGGTAAAGATAAAAAAAAAAGCCTTTGGTCGGCAGATACGAGTGTAAATGGGAGGAGAAAGTGTTCGGTGCACGACGGCAGAAGCACAAATGGGGGTGGGGGGAAGAAAGCTTGCAATGCACAGAGTAAAAATAGTGTAGCAAAAAGGGCTGCTGGCCCCGTCACTGCCGGGGGAGAGGTGGCTGCCATTGCCTGCGTCCGCCCTGCGTCGTCTTATTCCCGGGCACATTTTACATTGCCCACCCGAAAAAGTCAGAATTGCTGCTCGCCATCTGAACAGGGCGGCCGATCCAACCACACGGCATCTGTCAGTGAAAGAAAAAGGGGGGGTTGTATGACCCAAATGGCGCTGTCTGCCGAATGCATGTACGATTTCTGGCGCAGACGCTGGGAGCACTGTCGCCCCGCCAAACCCACACACAATGCGTCTGTGAGCCAGGCTGTGCACACTTGCCGAGAAGATGCTTGACTGTAAATGCCATTGTCTGGATTTCTTACTCATAATGCTACGCAGCTTACGCTCGGAGACGCCAGGAGGCTGGGGCTGCGAAATCCCAACAACTGCGTCCAGCACAGCCCAGAAAATTCCCCCGTATTTTTTTTTTTTTTTTTGCTGCCGCACTTCCGGATCTTCTTGTAATTGCAAGGCGTTTCGGCAGCCCGCATATATCGTGCGCCCAACTCAATATGGACAAGCCTTATGCATGGCGTCCAGATGTCCACGACCTGTGCACCATGACCCAATTGGCAAGCGATCCTCCCGGCACTGGTGGCGGCTGGGCTCACAGTCCACTTCCATTTGGCCATTGCTTGTTTTTTTTTTTTTTCATACACAATGGTGCGCTTTTAGACCGAATCTTGTTGTGAACACCCACGCATCGGCCAGTGTGAGCCTTATGCCACAGATGCGTGCTCATTTCCCTCTCTGGTAAAATCAAGCCATCTTTCTCTCCTGAGCTCTGCCGACTCTAATGCTTTACCCTGTGCCGTCGATTAATTTTTAATCAAAATCTACTGACACAACCAACTGCAAAGTAACAAACGATGTAACCTTTACTTGGCCCGCTCCAAATAGTTCTGCGTTCTTCAAGTTTAGTATCGATGCCAAGTATAAAAATACCGCCAAGGTACATTGATGTTATTGCGGAAGGGAACAATATTAGTAAACCTGCCTGTTGACAGAGCTGGCTCCAAAGCTATTTCCTAATAATGAATAATTTGCCTTTCATGTGCGTTAGAATAAGAGTACTAGAAAAGCAGAATTACTTCTTGGCGTTCTCGGGACGCAGGTTGCGGACAGTCTCACCGGCGCGCCAGATCTCAGCGTCGCGGAGCTCCTTGAGTTCCTTCTCAAGGGACTCACGGTAATCAGCCTGCGAGTTCTTGTCGAGGGCGCGCTGGCTCTCAGTGCCGTCCTTGACAGACTTGTACAGGTCCTGGAAGACAGGCAGCGACGCATCGTAGAACTTCTGGTGCCAGTCCAGAGCGCCGCGCTGGGCGGTCACGGAGCAGTTGGCGTACATCCAATCCATGCCGTTGGCGCCGATCAGAGGGAACAGCGACTGCGTGGCCTCCTCGACGGTCTCGTTGAATGCCTCGGAAGGCGAGTGGCCTTGTGCACGCAGCACATCGTACTGCGCACGGAACAGTCCGTTAATCGCGCCCATAAGCACACCACGCTCTCCAAACAGATCTGAGTATACCTCCTTGGCAAAAGTGGTCTCATACAGGTATCCCGAGCCAATAGCTACACCGAGCGCAACAACGCGCTCGTGCGCATGGCCCGAAGCATCCTGGAAGACAGCAATCGACGAGTTTAGACCCTTGCCTTCAAGGAACAGAGTACGCAGCGTGGTTCCAGAGCCCTTGGGCGCGCACAGCACAACATCGACGCCCTTGGGTGCCTCGACGTGTGTCTGATGTTTGTAGGTGATGGCAAAGCCGTGGCTAAAGTACAGCGTCTTGCCTGGGGTGATGAAAGGCTTGATGGTCGGCCACAGGTCACGCTGTGCTGCGTCCGAAAGCAGATTGAACACAATGTTACCCTTGTCAGCAGCCTCCTCAATGGTGAACAGGTTCTTTCCTGGAACCCAGCCCTCAGCGACGGCCTTCTTCCATGAACGGCCGTCCTTGCGCACGCCGACGATAACGTTGAGACCGTTGTCACGCAGGTTCAAGCCCTGGCCATGACCCTGGGGGCCGTAGCCAAGCACTGCAATAGTGTCATTCTTGAAGTAGTCGAGCAGCTTCTCCTTGGGCCAGTCAGCCCGCTCGTACACCTTCTCCTGTGAACCGCCAAAGTTCAGGGTCTTGAGGCCGCGAATCTGCTGGAATGCCTACAGAAGCTCCACCACATACCGGAAAAAAAAAAAAAACCAAAGCAGCAGCAATTCCCGATAAAAGAGTTTTTAGTTATTAATCATATGGTTTAATAGTCACACCAGCATTAGTTATCACATGAGTAATCTTCCAGACCACGACTATCTATTTAGCACCGGCAGCACAATTCGCGCGTAGGTAGATAAGCTACTGCGCAACCAGGTGGTGATTGGATGTTTTTTCTTTGCAAAAACAGTGAAAATATACGTACCGAAGTAGCGGTAGCCGGGGCGGCACGAGCAGCAAAGCGAGGCGCGACGCCCAGAGCGCGCACAGCGAGGGTGGAGCGAGCAGCCGAGGCGGCGGCGCGGGCAATAGAGCGAGAGGCAGCGCGAGAAGCCATTTTTATGAGAGCACAGAGCTATAGATCGAAGAGATCGTTGCGTTAGCGCAAATAAAAAGTATTCAAGAGAATAGACAAGTTCTTAATAAAGAAGCTGTGTGTGTTTTGAAACAGAAGAGAAGCGACTAGAGCGGAGACTGGGCCTCGGGGGTTGCAGAAAAAAACTTTTTATACCATGTCCGCACATTGAGCATGCAGACCCGAGTTGGCATGAGTCACAATAAGGGCAGCTCGATTACACCATTCTGAGGCTTGGGGTTCCATGCTAGGAGAGTCAATAGGCTTTTCAAGTGACACATGTCTGGGAGGGTTTTTGACTCCCAACTCCCTTCTTCTTGCTTTTGCCTTGTGACTCTTCAGCACTTTACGAGGCAACCCGCGTCCTAGCTGACTTTTGCACAACTCTGTACCAGTCACGAACAAACGACGATGATGGCGTGGCAACCTATACGCATAGGATCCAAACATATTCTTAGCGACCCGCTGAGGGCGGCACGCACATGCAGTCCACGGATGGCGGGCGGCGCACGGCAGTACTTATCACAGAAAACAGGCAAGGCGGGGCGGTGGAACACAGGGGAGGTGTCAACGGCAGACGCAGTCAGTAACATTATCTACAAGACGCCGACAGCACAGAAGACGTCGCATCATATGCACGTGCTCAATTGCTTTATGCAGGACGAGCCTGGGATTCTGACGCGAGCCACAGGAATCATGGCGGCGCGCGGGTACAACATCGACAGTGTGGTGGTTAGCCGCACAGAAATCCCAGGGCTGAGTCGTATGACTATTACAGTCAACGGCGAGCAGGCTGTGGTGCAGCAGGCACGCAAGCAGTTAGAGGATCTGCCACAGGTGTGGGCGGTGGTTGACCTCAGCGATGCCAAGGTAGTGGAGCGCGAGATCCTGCTGATCAAGCTTTCAACACTGGGCGCCGAGTACCCGGCATGCATTGGCAACTCGTGCACGCCGCGCGAGCCGCTGCCGCCGAGCACTGTGCACCGCCGCGAACGCAGACTAGCGGACGGGCAGCTGGCCGAGGCCGAGGCTGAGGCCGACTCTGGCACGCCATACGTGCAGGTCGTCGAGAGCAGCAAGCGCCTGAGCTACATCCGCAATCTGGCAGGCATGTTTGGTGCTAGGATTGTCGACGTCGGTGCTGAGTGCTGTATTGTCGAGCTGTGCGCAAAGTCGGAGCGTGTCGATGCCTTTATGAAGATTGTTGCGCCGTTCGGCATTCTCGAAGCTGCCCGCTCCGGCCGTATGGCGATGTCGCGCGCCGCTAAGCTCTCGCTCTTCGAGACTCCGGCGCAGGAGGCTACATCCGCTGAAGACCCTGCACCTGATCTCTCGCACCTGCCACCCAGCTGAATCCGGAATCTGTTCTTTGGTGACTAACTCCACATCACCTTGCGCGTGAGGGGCAATCACACAACGAGCGGGAAGGAAGGGAAAGGCAGACGGAGTAGTGCTCTGTGTCCCGGCCCAATGGTCTTTCCCATCTCTTTCCCCCTTTCTTGGCCGCTCAAAAATAAAACCCTTTTTCCTGCTTAACTGCTACGTAGACACAGTTCAAAGTCCAGAGCTCTTTCGTAGAACTTTTTACCTTCAAAAATAACTACTACTGTCAATGATGCTGAAACAGGTCTTTTCGCGCGTGTCGACGGGCAGAACCTCGCTACGGATGCACTCTGCACGAACGATCAGTGGTAGCAGCAATAGTGAGCCGCGGGTCGTGGCAGGCGGAAACGTCAAGGTGAACGAGAGCTCGACAGCAGCAATGGAGTACAAGCAGCAGCATCCGCGGAAGTTGCGACGCCTGCCACGCGTAGACGTGGGGGCGTCTGCAGCTGAGCAGGCAGTGTCGAACATACTGTACTACACGCCGATCGCACCCAAGCTGCAGACCGAGCGCCATATCCTGGACTGTTTGGCGCAAGACGAGCCCGGTGTGCTATCACGGGTCACAGGCATTATGGCGGCGCGTGGATTCAACATTGACACGCTGGTGGCCAGCAAGACAGAGGTTCCAGGACTGAGCCGCATGACGCTGGTGCTTAAGGGCCCGGCCATCATTATGGAGCAGGCCAAGAAGCAGTTGGAGGATCTGGTGCCCATCTGGGCTGTGCTCGACTACAGCCACACTCAAATCATCGAGCGTGAGTCTCTGCTCGTCAAAGTGAGCATTGCCAAACCTGAAATCCAGGACGATCAGGTCACTGCTGATGCCCATGCTGCCTCTGACGCACACACTGCTCCGGATGCCGCGTTCCTGGACTCGCAAGAGCGGTTGCGTGCGCTGCGCCAGCTGGCCGATCTGTTCAGCGGCCAAGTGCTCGACGTCAGCCACAACACCGTGGTGGTATCGCTTAATGCAAAGTCAGATCGCATTGATGCGTTCCTCAAGCTGGTCCGGCCCTTCGGCATCCTGGAGGCAGTCCGGTCCGGGCTCATGGCCATGCCACGCTCCGGTAGTGGCACTATGTTCGAGAGCGAGCAGGCTGCGCCCCACGCCACCATCAACCACGACGACGCGCCCGATCTCTCTAACCTGCCACCCAGTTAGCTAACTGCTCAGCCAGCGTACTATCCGCACGCCTACCCTGACGCCCATACGTTCAGCTAGCATTCTTGCTATGTCTCTGTTTTATTGAATGGCTTAGTAGAATGTGACTGTTTTGTTCCCCAGATCGTCGCATGAAAGTGCACTCTGTGACTCAGCAGCAGATTGCAGTGTCAAAGCAGAGTGGGCAACGATTTTCCTCAATAAAGGTAGTCAAACTTTTTTTTCCTCAAGCCTGGGCCATCCATTCCGAACAGCCAACCCAGCCCGGCTTGGCTCGCCCAGCATATAACCCAAACTCTCTGCAACGGACTCTTCTCTTCCGCTTTTTTCTCAACTGGTCACCTTTTGCACGTTTTTTTTTTATTGTACTTGTGCCACCTTCGCATACGCCTCTGGCTTCTTCCCAAAAGAAAAGATCGCTGTTGCTATCTTTTGTTTTCGTGTCCTATCTTATCGACACAAGAAATCCTTCCTGCGAGACCACAAAATCAGAACGCGTGGTATACTATAACTTTTTTTTGCTACTCACACTTGCACTACAAATCTTGCAACAAACGCAGCCTCGAAGATGGCGTTCATCTCAAAATCTAAATCGACTATGGCGGCGCTGGCATCTTCTGCTGGGATCACAGCTCAGAAGAGCCACCGTACCGGTGTTGCTGCTGCTCCATCGATAGCAAAGGTCATTGCAGCTAGTCAACGGCGATTCAAGGCCACTGTTCCGTAAGTACACTTGCCAAATGACACTAGCCAATGCTAGCAGGCCCAAGCGCATTTTCCTCCTCCCATCGCCTTGTCAAATAGTAGAGGAGAAATAGATGCGCCCTGCTGCACGACGCCTATCGAGAGGATTGGTGGCTCACTCCCAGCTTGTCCAATCTCCTTCAATCTCCTCCTATCTCTCCCCATCTCTTCCAGGCACGGGTCCGCTAATACTTGTTGATTCTGCAGCTAAAAATCTTTTCAAGGTTGATTGTAGGGCACAAAATAACGCAAAGCCTGCAGCACCGCCTAGCACGGCGTCTGCTGCTGCTGCTGCTGGCGGCGCGGTGAAGCCGGCCAGCTGGAGCGCCCAGCCGCTCACACAGCGGCAGCCGTTGCAGCAGGCGGCAGATAAAGAGTTTGACACTAGCTTTGTGGGAATGACTGGTGGTGAGATCTTTCACGAGATGATGCTGCGGCACGGCGTCGAGAAGGTGTTTGGATATCCTGGCGGCGCTATTCTACCCGTTTTTGACGCAATCTACAACTCGAGCTACTTTGACTTTGTGCTGCCGCGGCACGAGCAAGGCGCGGGTCATATGGCCGAGGGTTACGCGCGCGCGGCCGGCAAGCCTGGTGTGGTGTTGGTGACTTCGGGGCCAGGCGCAACGAACGTTATCACGCCGCTTCAGGACGCGCTTTCAGATGGCGTGCCGCTGATTGTTTTCAGCGGACAGGTGGCAACCGCAGCGATTGGCAGCGACGCATTCCAGGAGGCCGATATTGTGGGCATCTCGCGTGCCTGCACCAAATGGAACGTGATGGTCAAGGATATTGCCGAGCTGCCGCGGCGCATCAACGAGGCGTTTGAGATTGCCACGTCCGGCCGTCCGGGGCCAGTGCTGGTGGATCTGCCCAAAGACGTAACTGGCGGCGTGCTGAATCGTGCAATTCCGAATCCCAGTTCGTTTTTGCCGTCGCGCCCTATGCCCGAGAGCATTGGGCGCATGGCAGTGCGCGACGCGTCGCAGCGGCACCAAGACACGCTGCAGCGCGTGGCTGAGCTATGTAACGGCGCCAAGCAGCCGGTAATCTACGCAGGCCACGGTGTGCTGTCGTCACCCGACGGTTGGAAGCTGCTGCGCGAGTTTGCCGACCGCGCAAACATCCCCGTGACTACGACTCTGCTGGGGCTGGGCGGATTTGACGAGCTGGACCCGAAGAGCTTACATATGCTGGGCATGCATGGTAGCGTCTACGCTAATCTGGCGATGCAGAGCGCCGACTTGGTGCTGGCGCTGGGTGCACGCTTTGACGATCGCGTCACAGGCAACCTGCGTCAATTTGCACCTGCCGCTAAGCGCGCGGCGCTGGAAGGCCGCGGAGGCATCGTACACTTTGACATTCTGCCCAAGAACATCAACAAGACTGTCAATGCCGATGTAGCCGTTGAGGGTGACGTCGGCGAGAACCTAGCCGCGCTGCTGCCCATGGTTGAACACCGCGCGCGCGGTTTGTGGTTTGACCGCATTCACGCTTGGAAGGCCAAGTACCCGTTTACCTACAGCGCCGAGGCAGATCCCGCGCGCGACCTCAAGCCGCAGTCCGTCATTGTTGAGCTGGACCGTCAGCTGCAGGATGCCAAGCACAACACCATCCTGACCACTGGCGTCGGTCAGCACCAGATGTGGGCTGCCCAGTACTACCGCTGGCGCTATCCGCGCACAATGATCACATCTGGCGGTCTCGGCACAATGGGCTTTGGCGTTCCCGCTGCCATTGGCGCAAAGGTCGGCGCCCCTGACAAGACAGTTATCAACATTGACGGCGACGCCTCGTTCTCTATGACTGCTATGGAAATGGCCACTTCAGCGCAATTTGGCATTGCTGCCAAGCAACTTGTCCTCAACAACAACTTCCAAGGCATGGTCAAACAATGGCAGGACTTGTTCTACGAGGAGCGCCACTCGCATACACCCATGCGCAATCCCGATTTTGTCAAGCTGGCCGAGGCAACGGGCGTGCGCGGCATGAAGGTCACCAACCTCAACGATCTACCACACGCCATCCACGAGTTCCTCAGCGAGCCTGGGCCCGTCATGCTTGAAGCTATGGTTGACGCCACCGAGCACGTACTCCCCATGGCTCCTGGCGGCAAGGCCCTGCACGAGATGGTTCTAGCCAACGGTCAGAAGATTGATGATTTCTAGCTCGCGCTCCACTCCATGTCTTTTTTTCTAGTTTCAGTAGGCTCATGATGCTCTAATTCTAACCCCTCTTTCTTTCTGCACTTCCAAATCCCACTGCACAATTTAGATTAAATGTCTGCATATGACATACGCTGCACTATATTACCATTGACACAATTGCTGCTGTCACTGTCGTAGCGATGCTTCCAGTGATACATGCGCTGAGCGCAATGCGTGACACTTCGCCTTTGCGCGACGGTGCTAGCGCTCCTAGAGTGCCAATCTGCTGTGCAATGCTGCTGAAATTTCCAAAGCCACACAGCGCAAACTCGGCAATTATCTGTGCTCGCGCTGTCATCTGCGATTTGAGCGATGGCCCGCTTGATACGTCATTCAGCTTGTTATAAGCGACAAACTCGTTGGCGATGAACTTGAGCCCCAGAAGTTGCGACACATCCAGGATGTTTTCTGTTGGCACGCCCAGCAGCCACGCATATGGATACAGCACGTAACCAACTACCAGCTCCATCGTCAGCCCGTGGATGCTAACAAATTCTCCCAGCCATGTCAGTAAAAAGTCCGCCAGGTCTACGAGCGCTATCACCGCGATCAGATTAGCCGCGACCAGCAGAGCTAGATCTATGCCCGTCATCGCGCCGTTACCGATCGCATGCAAGATATTGGCCTCGCCTGTGTCCCGCGGGGGCGCCACCACCCGTCCGCGCGTCATAGACTCCTCCGTCTCCGGATAGCGGATTTTGCTCAGCGCCAGCGAGCACGGAATCGACATGATGCACGCTGTGATGATGTTCTTCGCGTTCACACCCAGCGCAACGTACCCCTGAAGCGTCGAACCGCTGACTGTCGCAAACCCTGCCGTCATACATGCGTGCAACTCTGACGAGGTCATGTGCTCTAGGTAATCCTTAACCAGCAGCGCGTTTTCGATTTGTCCAAGAAACGGTGCTGCTGCCACCACCAGCGACTCGGCCCCCGAAGTATCCATGATTTTCTGCACAACGCGCCCCAGGTTTTGTAGTAGCCATTGGACCGCGCCCAAGTAGTTCATCATCTGCACAAATGCTGCAAAGAATATAAAAGCCGGGAATACTGTCATTGCAAAGTTTTCCAGCGACCCAATTTCCTCACCAAACAGGAACTTTGCGCCGTAGCGCGAAAACTCGAGCAGACTACTGACAGAATTTGCCATCCAGCTGAACAGGTCGTTGCCCCAGCTGGTCTTGATCACGATACATCCCAAGCAGAATTGGACCAAATATCCGATTATGACTGTGTGCCACTGAATATGGCGCGGGTGCTTGGACGTAATCGTTAGCAGTAGCGTGATGACCGCAATCCCCAGCAACGACTGCATCCGCTCGATCCGCTTGCCTGCGCCGCTTTCCGGCATGCTCAGCGACACAGAAACTATTAGCGCCAGCAGCAGCGCGACTCCAGACGCATAGCGTATTAATCTTGGCAGCCGCATCACATGCTGCATTATCCATGTGTTCACCTTTGAGATGGGCGCAGATATATGCCGCGTACTAACAAAAGCAAAGAACATCTTGCCCGTGATAAACACGTACAGAAAGATAAACGGCAGCAAATCCGATATCTGTGTCTTGAGTTTCAATATTACAGAAGCAAGAAAGTACGCGGTCATAAGCAACCAGATTCCCAGCACCCAGAACAGCTTGTGTCGGCGCCACGAATACTGAGCGTGTCTCATAACGTTTAGCTTGTTTCCGAGGGTTCGATCCCTGCACTTGGAATTGTCATCGCTGTCTCTGCTGCTGCAAATATCAATTCCAGTAGCCTCTTTGCTGATAATGGAGCGTGGCTTTTCTGCAATAACATCTTTGTCGCTTGCCACAAATGATCCCTGCGCGGGGCTCATATCAATTTTTTGATGCCTTTTGTTGTCGCTGTAGGCGTTATTCTGGGTCGAATCCATTATTTGCGTGTAATTTATTAACCAGTATACAAGTATATCCTTTAGTCCTCTCCTTGCGTTTATACTGATTTGCAAAATGTATGTATAAAGTGTTAGTGTTGTGATAAATGAGAAAATACAAAGCAGGGATGAGAACGGGCTAACAACTCAACTAAATAACCGACTGTATGTCTCCCTATTTGTTTAGCTTTCTCTCCTGTAGTTAAGTTCATTCTTCTTTATTCTCATGAGAATTAAATCCATTATTCCTGTGCCTGTGACGGGCAAGTAAGGGGAGATGATTCTGTTGCCTATAGATTGTGCTGTGGCTAATCGATTGCGGGATATTTTCTAGCTTGTGGCGACTTTCTCGCATGGCAAGAATAGTGCACAATTATATCTCTCTCTATCTGGCCGCCACATACCATGTAAATTGTTGTTCCCAAACGCATTGCATTTTAGCCACCAAAGCTGACTTTATTTTCATTGCCAGAATGCGCCTGATTTTCTTGTTTTGTGTCGTCACGCTTGAGAACTGGACATATGAGCATTTTTTTTTTACCGAGGTACGGACATTAAGTGATTTGCAGTACGCTTATCGCAATTTGCACTAAAGAAAGCATTCGGCATTTTTAATGTATGATGATGATGCCTTAGCATGCATCAGTCGCAGTAGCCATTTTTTTTAGTCAGATCCTTAATACTATTATAATGTCAAAAAAATTCTCTAGGCAATCATTGAGACAATTGCTGCAGTCATCATGGTGGCGGTAGCCCCAGTTAGGCACGCGCTCACTGCCAAGCTCGAAATGCATCCCTTTCTTGATGGCACCAGCGAACCGTATACCGCAATAACCTGTGCAACCGACCCTGTATTGGCAAACCCTGCCAACGCAAACTGCGCAATCATTAGCCCGCGCGGAGAAAGTTGGTCCTGTATTGCAGCGCCTCCACCAGTACCTGTTAGTTTTGAATAAGCAATAAACTCGTTGCTTACTAGCTTTAGCCCTAGAAGCTGCGCTACATGGAAAACGTCTGCTCTAGGAACTCCTAGTAGCCATGTGAGTGGGTAAAATGCGTACCCGAGGACCAGCTCAAGTGATAGCTGCGTGATTCCAATAAACTCGCCAAACCATGTCAGTAGAAAATCTGTTGCAGAGATTAACGACACCATACCTATAATAGTGGCCAATATAACCAGCGACAGATTCATACCGGTTACCGCGCCATTTCCCATCGCGTGAAGAATATTGGCTTCCTTTTCGCGCTTAGATAAAACTATCCGACCGTGTGTCAGGGCCTCTTCTGTCTCAGGGTAACGTATTTTGCTCAGCGCCAGCGAGCATGGAATTGACATGACACATGCTGTAATTAGATTCTTTGCATCCACACCCAGCGCGACATAGGACTGGAACACTGATCCACTGATTGTCGCAAACCCGGCTGTCATGCAGGCGTGTAATTCAGACTCTGTCATATGCTCCAGGTAGTCTTTCACCAGCAGAGCATTCTCGCTTTGACCTATAAAAGGTGAGGCTGTAGCCACCACTGCCTCAGCACCAGAAGTGTCCAACAGCTTGTAGAGCACCCAGCCCATGTGTCTGAGTACCCATTGCACGCCACCCAGATAATACATCATCTGTACAAACGACGCAAAAAATATAATGGCCGGGAACATGATTATTGCAATAGCGCCGCTGTTCAGCGCTCCCTGGCCGAAAAGGAGCTCTGCACCAAATCGCGAAAATGACAAAAAACCCGAAGCTGCATCTGCCAGCCACGAGAAAAGACTGCTGCCCCAGCTAGTCTTCATCACAATGCAACCGAGACAGAATTGCAACATATAGCCGACAAGCACAGTCTGCCAGTTGATACTTGCTTTATGTCGCGATGTAAGTACCAGTAGCCCTGTAATAAGCACAATCCCAAAGAACGACTGCATACGCGCTAGTCGGCTATCATTGTCCACAACATCCAGTCCAAGTGACACTGATAAAGCAACAACCAGTAGCAGAAGTGTGCTGAGTGGGTAGCGCAAATATTCTGGAATGCGCTGAATAATTGCACTACTTCCCCACATCCATGTCTTGTTGATGTGCTGGCGTAGTGGCTGCGTTGGAATAAAGTAAACCACTATGCGCCCTGTAACAAATACATATAGTAATACTAGCGTCAAGACATCCGATGTCTGTCGCTTTTTCTTTAATGAAAGTGCAGCAATGAAATATGCGGTAACTACCAGCCAGATGACAGCTACTAGTGATGACTTGTACTTGGCAAAAACCCGCCTGGCTCTGGCTGCCCATGTTCTTGGGCGGGGGTCCTTGCAGGCAAGCTGATCGTCAGATTTTTCAACGTCACAGGCGTCGTTTTCCTCTATGCCGGTGGTCCCTCCTATAGAGTCACTAGTATTTCCCGATATGCTTTCTGTGCCACCTGAGTGTAGTGGCATTTGCAGCAAAATATGTTACGAATAATGGTCAAAGATCTACTGAATGTGCTAGAAAACAGACATTAGCCCAAAAATTGCAAAAAAAGAGGGAGAATGTCGTCAAACTAGTTTTCTTGTGCTGTTTCTGTCGTAACCAAGTGCTGGTTACTAGAGTCACTGTACTGTCCGCAGCATGCGTTCATATTAGGTTGCCCTGCATCTGAAAGACATTTTAATAGTGCTTCTACCTTTCTATAAGACGCAGTAGATATTAAGCCATAAAAAATGTTAAGGCATGTTTTATATTGCTTCAAAAAAAATCCAAGGACGACCTGAGGAGGTTAAAGTATGTATGGTCAAAATTTACGACGAACTTGTAGCCAAATCCAACAAAAAGCATAAAGTTGACTAGCATTTAACGCTAATTAAGATGGTGTATGCCAAACACCTAGGACTCTTGTTCCAGACGCGCGGTCACAGCAAGAGCAAGCTCAGCGGCAATATCAAGTTTTAATAGATCCTTGACTGCATATCCTAAGCTGGACTCGTAGGCATAGATAATTGAAGTATCAATAATTTTGATGTAAAGGCGATTGAGCAGCTGAATGCAGTTTGCTATGCGCGCAATCGACTCGCGCTCCTCGTCGGAGATGGATTCGTTTTGGTCAGAATAGATATGCTCAGCATTGGCTTCAACCTTCGAAGCTGGTACATGCTTGCTGACCCAGACATAGCCATTAACTCCAAGCACTACATCTACGCCACAGGGCAGTGTGTGAAAGTGGCTACGACTACGCGGCACCAGCTGTGGAAATACAGATACAAACGTCCCGTTGCGCAGTTTACCATACTGCAATGAGCGAGTATGTAAGGACAGTGCGCCATCTGCAAAATACGACTGTACTTCGGCAAAAACCAGATCGCCCTCGGAAAAAAACGTACGCATCTGCAGTTCGTCTGACTCTGACTTGCGTCGCTGAATCCCTCCTGGGAGATTTATTGACGATAGCAGAAGCATGGCGTCCTGACGGGAATTGACATCTACGCGCCACCGTTTCGAGGCTACTTCAGTTATCCTTCCAACAATAATATCACCGATCTCCCCGCCGTAGCGCTGCTTTAGCGAGCGCACAGATACAAGTTTGTTAATCCGCTCCACTACTCCGGCCACCGAAGAAAAGATCGTGCCATTCTCGTTGAAGGTGCCATGGCCGCGCATAAAAGCAGGATCGCTGGTAATTGCACTTCCAGGTGTGACAATGCGCGTGGTGAGGTCCACATCTCGGGCCTCCGTGTCGATCTCCATTTCTACAGCCTGAGTGCAGCTGTATGCTTCAAGGTAAAACGTGAAATGTAGACAGCACAAGTCAAGGGAAAACAAATATGCGGATTGTGTTAGAAAAATATGCGACAGAAAGTGTGGTGACCAAAGTTTGCGTGAGTAATGGGTTTTCGTTGTCATGGAATATATAAAGACAAGCTATTATGGGAGTGGTAACATGCACAGAAGCTGACTAGCTAAGCCAATCTAACAGCTCTGGCGTAAAGTAGGTGATGACAATGTTGCATCCAGCACGCAGGAAGCCTGTCATGCTTTCTAGAACAGCAGGCTTCAGCTCGTAAACACCAGCCGCAGCAGCGTGGTGGATAGTAGCGTACTCGCCGGAGACCTGGTATGCAGCGATGGGGTGGTTAGGCGCAAGATCCTTGGCATCACGGATGATGTCCATATAAAAGCCGGCGGGCTTGACCATTATCATGTCAGCGCCCTCACGCACATCGCGCTCGATTGCGCGGCGTGCCAGCCCACGAGAAGGTGGAGGAAGCTGATAGGCTGAGCGATCACCAAACTGAGCGCCTGAGCACGCAGCGTCCCGGAAGGGTCCATAGAGCACAGATGCAAACTTGGCGCTGTAGGCCATTAGCGACACGCGGTGGCTAATGCCCGCGTCAATCAAGCCCTGTTTGATCGCGCGCATGCGGCCGTCCATCATATCCGAAGGCGCAACGCAGTCAGCTCCGGCTTTGGCATAGTTGACTGCAACTTCGGCAAGTCGACGGACGCTCGCCTTGTTGTCAATAGTGTTATCGGGGTTCAAGTGACCGCAGTGGCCGTGAGAGGTGTACTCACAAAGACAGACATCACAGGCGACCAGCAGCTCCGGAAACCTAGATTTGAGCAGTCTGGTTGCCTGGATGACTGGACCGTTCGGGTCATCAGCAGCAGTGCCAAACGCGTCCTTGACAAAGTCATCGGGCACCCCAAAGAGCATAACGGACTGCAAACCCTTGGCAACCAGCGGACCGACAAACTCCTCGAGTCGGTTAACGCCTATGCGACATTGGTTGGGCATCGACGAGATGGGGGTCATGGAGTCCTTCTCGTGTGTAACAAAGATCGGGTACATTAGCGTGCTCTTTGTCAGCATGCGCTCGACCTGCCACGGACGCTGAGCAGGGTGGTGGTACCCGGAATGAAGCAGTGAATCGATCTCGACCATTGTAGGAAAGGTTGGGCGACGTTGTTGTATATTTTGGAAGCACAAGAATGAAGAGATCAGAGAAGAGTTGGTTTTGCGATCTCTGACTGGCAGCAGGAAATTTAACATGACACCCCCCCCTCTCCCTGCATTCCCTCCCTCCTTCACTACGCAACGCGCGTTTGGGGTGAGGGTGAGCAACAGAGATTGCAACTGGACTGCAACCAGCCAACAAGCACGCCCAGATAGGGTTCGCTAGCCACGGCTCTGTCGGCCATTGGATGGCTTGGCGTGGCCAGCTCGGCTTGAATGTTGGAAACGCATGCCGATCAAGCCTGCGGTAGTGCACTGAGGGAGGGAGGAGGCTGGCTCAGACTGTCAAGCAGTGGTCGTGGTTTGCTCACAGGAGGAAGGGGCAGGAGGAGAAGGGAGGGTCCACTGCCAGAGCTGCGTTTGCTGCCTGCATCTTTTGCTCTCGTCCGCGCTTTTAAATTGCTTTGGTATTCTTATTTCACAAGTATTCGATTTCGCTTTCATTTTTTTAACCTGTCTTCCATACTACAATAAGCCCTAGACACCTTTTACTTTGGCACTACCAGCTAGCAGCCAGTCCGGTCTAACGAATATCATATTATTTCTCATTTCTCTCACACGCCGGCGTGCTGCTGACGACAACAGCAGTTGGCCCCTGTCTTTGCATCCCCTCTTCCTTCTTTCCTCGTAGTCCTTACCAGCAGCCAGCTTTTGGCTCTTACCACTGTCGGCTGGGGATAAAGGCGGACAGACAGCATTAAAAGGTCCTCTGGACTCTTTGGCCAGTCGCCCAGCCAGGCCACCATCCGTGGTACTAGCGTATACACGACAGGCGGAGAACGAGCAAAATAGCCTTTGTGGGGGGCATTGTCTAACAACGGCACAGCTCTGCAACTTGTACAGCATACACTGTTATTTCTACGATATATCCACACATACACAATACAACTACGGTGTACAGAAGAGCTAGAGAGAGCGCAGGATAGGCTTGCTTGCTTGCTTACCAGTGCCTGCCGAAATGAGCGATGTGTATTCAATGCTCGAGACCATGGATAAGGAGGGCTTGTCCGGTCCTCCTCCAATGGACGGTTCGTTCCGGCTAGATGCCCAAGCACTGGACAAGTTTGTTGATGACTCGGAGGATCCAAGGTACATATTGGGCGCTCTTCTTTTAGTGTCTCCATATGCGCCGCCCCGATGGCTCAGCGCATAGGCTGCGCGTGCGCTTGATAGAGCAATGGCTGCATGTGGCATTGTTGTTGTTGCTGGATATGCCATCTGGCCGCTTTGCGGATCTCTGTTGTTGTTTGGTCTGTGGCACGCCCAGTGGCTATTGCGCTCAGGCCTCCTTTGGGGCGGAGATATATTTGCTTTCCAGCAGCGCTTAGCCTGCTCTATACGCCTTTGTCTATACTATGAAATTCTCAATGCGTCCTTATTTGCGGCTGTGCTGCAATACCCTTTCCCATATCTGTGCATATCTGGCTTACCGCTTCTGTGTTTTATGTATGTGTGCATGTATGGATGCCATTGCGTTTGGTGGCTACTTGGTAGGTGGAACTCCCTCTTTCTCCAGTACTTTGTTGAAAGCGAGGAGGCCAGCCACGATGACATGCTGTTCTTTGTGCGCCAGACCGACGACATGGCCGACGGCTTAGAGGTGGACGGCGAACGCGGCAACAACCGAGCTGCTGGCGAAGATCGGGATCCAGTATTTGTGCTGCGCAAGCAGCAGCCACCCTGCGCCCTGCCGCCAATTAGCGAGATCATGATGTGGAAGGAGACATTTTTGCTAAATCTAATTGTACAGATGCCATGCAAGCTCACAGTGGCCGTATGCCGGCGGAAAGCAAAGCAGGGCGGGCAGCGCGGCGGTATGAGCGTGGTGCGAAAGCATGTCAGCAAGCGTGTGTATGCCCTGCCCAACAAGTCGCGCATGGACCGGCCCAAGGACAACACGACTCCGCCCGAGTGCTCGTGGCCGTACATACACTATGTTATTGACGACTACGAAGACATGTTTGAGGACATGTTTGTAAAGAAGGGTGAGTATCTCTGCGTTGAACTCTCTGCACGCATTCCAGTGCCGAATTTGCCTGATGACGCGCTGGCTACACCTCCGTCGGGCCCAATATCTGGAAATAGCGAGAAGCCGCTGAGCTTTGCCAGCCACGATGGCGGCGCTGGCGTGTTCAGCTCGGTTCGTAGCCGGCTCACGTCAGCCGCATCTGCAAGCACTGGCACGTGCAAAGTTGTATTGTTCCAGGGCGCCGCATCGTTTGGCGCGTTGGTCGACAACTACGTCCACCGTCTGTCATCCAAGAACATGCTCCATCGCTTGCGCAAGCCCACCTACACGCCAGAGTTTATTATGATGCGCGGACCCGGCGGCAAGGGCCACGCGCAGGTAGCAATCACCGGGCGGTCGAGTGCCGATGACCCAGACCTCGCATCACGCGCTGGCAGCATTGTGACGTCGCCTGTGTTGCAGCCGCATCCAAGCGCGCCCAGTATTCCTTCAATGCCTGGAGCCAACGGCGGCAGCGGCAATGGTATTTGGCCCAAGCTGCCGGCTATCTCGTCGCCGCATATGCAGCCCATATCTGCGGTTAACTCTACGCCAGCGTCGCCCTCGCTGTCGGCCTGGCTTAAGCGCATTTCGCTGCCATCGATAGCCGAGAACTTGTCGCAAGCTACAGGTCCACCGCCACCTCCCAAGTCGTTGCAGGCCAGCATGACCTTTATCAGCATCCCCTGGAACAGTATTATTGACGATCTGTTGAACTTTAAGCATCAGCTCGACTAAACCCTGTAAATCGACCAAATAAACTAAAAACTCGGTCATCATATATTTTTTTTCTGGATCTAATTCAATATTCCTACTTTTTTTTTTTTCCGACGCACAACTACGTCGAGACTCGATTCGTGTCCCGTTTGAGTCATGTTTCAACAACCTGTTTGGTTTCAGCTTCAGATTATAAATGTCTGCTGCAAAACGTGACAGCGTGGTTATACCCACGATGCCCTTTGTTCAAGAACAGAGAGCCCATTTTTTGCTCACACATTTCATAACGCGTTTCTTTTTATTCTGCGTTAAAGCTGAGCGTAGCTCCATACCGTGCGAACCAGACATTAGGGATATTGGGACAAATAAAAGTGTGTGATACCATGGGAAAGTCCACAATGAATGTATTGAGCACAGTTTCACAAGGTACACCACCCTCTTTTCATCTATCTGCCAACATGACGAGCCAGTATTTGGAATCCACGACGAATGCGTTCAGCAAGCAATTTTCGAAGAATATCAGAGCAGGCAAATACATCTTGGCTACTGTATTTCGGCTGTCGGCTGCATCTCTAAAGCCTTTCTGTCATCACTAATTTTCCGCAGAAAGTCTAATAATAGAGGACATTTGGGAAAAAAGGGGCGGGCTTGTTCAAAGTCTAAAAGCATGCCAAGCGGCAATGCGCATGTCATATAAAGGCCTCGGCTTGATGATAATAGAACAAGACACCTGTCAAAGAACCCTTGCTTTTTTAGCCACAATATCTTTGCAACTTTGCGGTGCGGTATTACCTTACTTCTTTGCACGTCACACTATTATTTAAATCCCTTGTCGTTTCATCTTGCATCACACTTGCTGTTTCTATTGCTGGGCATTTCTGCTGCTAGTAAACTCCATATTTATTAAGCGCACAACTGTCCTCTTCTCTACTTTTTTTCTCATATACAGAACCTCCTTGCACATTTATTTAACGTCACTATAACTACAATCATCGCAACAGCAATACGATAAACCGCAGATGGCGTGCTTCCAGACACAGACGGTTGTGGAAACGCGAGACGCACAAACAGGACAGCGAGTTCTCTTCCAGGTGGCATGTGCAGGTGCATATTGCGCTATATGTGATGAATGTCAACACAGGAATATGGTGAGTCCAAACACCCATCAGGCACTACCGTGCACGCACTGTGGCGAGCAACTGGTTATGCCACTCGGTGCACACTTTGTTTGCCCAGCCAATTTGCAACGACAGTTTGCAGTTATGCGGCCGTTTGATGTTGAGGATTTTCTTGCACAAGTGGGCCACGAACTGCGCAGCACCGAAAATGATACAGTTGCTACAGACCTGCTTATCGGCTTCATGGATGTTGAGATTCCTGACCACGCTGATTCAAGAGCTGCTCTTTTACACAGCATGTATAACGCGCAAAAAGAACTATCAGGAGGGTTCTGGTCGGTCCTGGGTAGAGCCTGGACTGGTGTTGGAAACGGCACTCGTGCCAAGCGGCGGCATCTGCTTGCTGTAGCCACTGACAAATCAGTCGCCTGGTATACAATTCGGGCAACCGTGCGCGGAGGTCCGTTGCGCTACAAGCGGGTGCTGGCGATGCAACTGGCGGACTCCCGCGTGTCTGAGTCTCGACGCGGGTCTGCTGCTCGCATCGGCATCACGAGCTGGCAAGCCGCAGTTAATATGGACTTGGGCTCTGACACTGTTGGACGCACGTGGCTCCAGGCGCTGTCTATCCACAGCACTAATCCCCAATACTTGTATGCAGAGGATCCCTTGTTTGACGAGGTAGGCGATGATGCCACTGCCATTGTCAGCCCTCAACAGCCACCCCTACAAAGTGTGTTGAGACGCGGATCACACGCAGCGGCGGTGCGCCTAATACCGATTTAAAGTCAATATACTCTCTGTAACATGGTTAATCTTATTTTATTTTTCTGATGCATATCTGGTGCAAAAATACCTTTAACATTAAAAAAAAATCTGCTAAACGTTGCCTGTTGCTCCAGTGGCAACTGGTAGAAAAAAAAACCAGTTCATGATGCACAAGGTTTTTGGTATGTCCGTGTACTGTGTGATTTTGTACATGTAAGCTGAGTACTGATCCGAGATGATGTCGATTTTAAGGGACTGGTATCATCGCAGAGTTGTGAGCATCGTGGGGGGGGGGGAGCTAGGGCAGTGCAAGACACCGAGTCTGTTTCATCCCGCAAGCAGGTCTTTCTGAGCTTACTCCCCCCACTTGTCGACTCGATTGGACCCGCTTGCTTTACTTCCTCGATTAGGCCTTTTTTTTTCCTTTTCGCACTTCTTTCGAGTAATACTCTTTCGCTGAGCTAGTCAGAAGAACAAACCTACTTGCTTTCTTATTAGGGTAGAAAAAAAAAACTAGGCAACGTCAGCTCTTGGATACACAACCCGGCTCTGCTTCTCACTCTGTTTATGCGCTTAAACTTGACGCACTTTTGGTCTGGTCGAATCCCTCTTGAGCCCGCATTTCGCTAACACTCCTATTTACGGGTACTACGCTAGCTATTTATGTACGTGTCTCCAGTGGACCGTCTGCGCCGGTCCTTTGCCGACTCTGTCGTCCAATCTGCTCTGAATCATGTTTGAAAAGACAATTCCCAACTGCTACACATTTGCATGTTGCTCAAGGCCCTTGATATCGCTGCCATGCCTTCTGGCTTAGGGACGCGTCATACTCGCGTTCTTTTTACGTGTCTTTGTCTGCCATCCATACTTGCACACAGTGTCCGCCGTCGACGGATAATGCTGCCTTTTGGTTGTACCGCACAAGAAAAAATATTCTTGTATCGTCTTTTCCCATCCCTTTCAGTATTGGGCGTTTGCAGTGCTGCCACCTGCACTGCGTGTTCAGCTCGTTTCGCGCGTGTGGGATTGGCTCCTCTGCTTGGCAAAGCCCTGTTTCCCCTTTCCCCCCCCCCCACATTTATTCATTCCTGGTTAAACAACCCAAGCTTTGCGTGCGCTACAGTTATTGCAAGTGTCCGATTCTCTTTCTCTCCTGGAGCTTTGAACCACCCGATTGTCTGTTGTTGTGTCCGTGCCACTAACGCCAACAACAGCGTATCTAATTTTTTGTGTGAATTTCTGTAGATTATTGGCCCTGGAACTCTATCCGCAGCTTCATGCTTAGCCATTGCCGATGCAAGCGAACGGTATTGGCAACGTAGAATTTAATAGCGGTGGTGGCAGACCCGTAGCTCCTCTTGATGATAACGGGCTTGCATCTCATGCGGATACTTGCCGGCGATCTGACGATGCGCCCCTGCGGCGTCCCACACACGGCCGCGCCATCAGCGATTCAAATAGTGATTTGTCTTCCGCTACATGCGAGTCGTCTGAAAGCGATTCCGACTCTTACACCAGAAAGCCGGCTCCAGCCAACGGCCCGGCGGCTCGTCAGCAGGTTGCAATGAAGGCTCCGCGCGCAAATCCTGTTATCGCTACTGCTGCCACCACTGGCGGCCAATTCGCCCGTCGTCCGCCACCTACATACGCTGAGGACTCTTCTGGTTCTGAAATGGCGCCAGCCTCGGAAGATGGAAACTTCACCATGTCTGAGCTGGACGAAGAAGACGACGAGGATGATCGCATGGACGTGTCAGATGACTTTGAGGACTCTAGCGACGACGATTGGGGCGCAGAGAAGCGCAAGCGCAAGCCAAAGAAAGTAACGCCAGCAAAAGGCAGCAAACGCACCAAGGGAGGCAGGCCGGCTGCTCGGACTGGGTCGAATACGCCGAGGAGTACTGTGTTGCCAGCACCAAAGAAAGGCACAGGATACTCGGATAGCGAAGACTCTGATTTTTTTGTGGGCAAAAGGAAGCCCAAGCGCAGCACAGTCCGCGGCCGGGCAAAGAAGCCTAAATCGCTCCCGTCATATATGGATGGCAGCGATTCCGAATATGGTTCATCCGACTTTCGCTCTCTGCGCCAGTCTACACGCGAGCAGCCGACCAAGAGCTATGCCGAAGATGCTGGCGATCTCCTTGATGATGTTCTCGGCGATGAGATAGACTACTCAGAGCAGCCCAAATCGAAAGCAAAGGACATGCAGCCGTTTATTGATGAAGACACAGGCGAGGATGTTATTGAGCAGATACGCGATTTCCGCCGCAGTGCTGCAGCCGAAGGGAAGCGTATGGATGACATTAACAACGTTGAGTTTTACGTCAAATGGAAGGGATGGTCTTTTCGCCATGCTACCTGGGACAGTGCGGCAACGCTGAAGGGGTACAAGGGGTACAAGAAAGTTGAAAACTACTTTAGACACACAGTACTTGTGGATTATGCCATACGCAACGACCCGGATATTACACGCGAGGATCTTGAGCAGCTGGACATTAACCGCGAGATGGAGCGCGACTCGCTGCGTGACTATTCAAAGATTGAGCGTGTTGTTGCAACACGCCCACTAACAACGGCCAGACGCGTGCGTGATGTTGGCGTGGAGCCTTCAGCGGATGGTTCTGCGCCTGTTGCTACACAAGCCGACGACAGTGTCGAATACCTTGTAAAGTGGATGCGGTTGCCGTATAGCTCGTGCACATGGGTTACTGCGGATGAAATTGGGCAGGAGGGACAAGCTGAGCTTGACGCATACTTGGATCGTGAGCAGTCGCTGGCGCTCCCACATCGCAGTGCGCCAACGAACGCAAACAAAAGGCCAAAGTTCCAGCGGCTTACCAAGCAGCCAGAATACCTATCGGGTGGAGAGCTGCGTGACTATCAACTTACAAGTCTAAATTGGATGGCTCATCTGTGGTGCAACAACGAGAATGGCATTCTTGCAGATGAGATGGGACTGGGAAAGACAGTGCAGACAATCTCATTTCTGTCGTACCTGTTTCATACGCAAGAGATCTTTGGGCCGTTCCTGGTGGTAGTGCCGCTGTCGACAATCGGGGCATGGCAGCGCGAGTTTGCGCGGTGGGCGCCTGATATGAATACGATATGTTACATTGACGACAACCGCAGTCGTGCAGTCATGCGCGAGTATGAGTTTTACAAGCCGGGCACAAATCCACCGCGGATAAAGCTCAATGTGCTGTTGACAACGTATGAGCTGGTCCTCAAAGACCGTGATTTGCTGGGAGGCATCCGCTGGAGCTTTTTGGCCGTCGATGAGGCACATCGCCTGAAGAACAGCGAGTCACAGCTCCACGAAGCGCTGACTTCGTTCCACACGACAAACCGGCTGCTGATCACGGGCACGCCATTGCAGAACACAGTGAAGGAGCTGGTAACTCTGTGTCGCTTCCTGAGCCCGGCACGCTTTGCAGATCTTGACGACAACTTTGACATTCGCGTGACTGGAGGTGATGCAGAGCAGGAAAGCAAGATTGCTGACCTTCATCGACGTCTCAAGCCGTACATGCTGCGGCGGCTAAAGAAGGACGTTGAAAAGTCACTGCCAAACAGGACCGAGTGTATTCTGCGCGTCGAGTTGTCGGGAATGCAAGTGCATTATTACAAAAACATCCTTACGCGCAACTACGCTGTGCTCAATCGCAACGCGACCGGCAGCGGGCAGATGTCGCTGTTGAACATTATGGTGGAGCTGAAAAAGGCCAGCAACCACCCGTTTCTGTTTCCCAATGCCGAGGTACAGCAGGAAAACAAGGACGATGTGTTGCGTGGTCTGATTAACCATAGCGGAAAGATGGTGCTGCTGGACAAGTTACTTGCCAAGATGAAAAGCGGAGGCCATCGCGTGCTGATATTTTCACAAATGGTGCGCATGCTGGACATTCTTGCCGACTACATGGCGCTGCGTGGATATGCTTATCAACGGCTGGATGGCTCAGTGCCATCAGAGGTGCGCAAACGGTCGATTGAGCACTTCAACGCACCTGGGTCGCCAGACTTTGTGTTCTTGCTTAGTACGCGGGCGGGTGGTTTGGGCATCAATCTGGAGACTGCCGACACAGTTGTTCTTTATGACTCGGACTTTAATCCACAGGCTGATATGCAGGCCATGGCGCGCGCGCATCGCATTGGACAGAAGAAACAGGTTTCTGTATACCGATTTGTGTCCAAGAACACAATTGAGGAGGACATTCTTGAGCGCGCCAAGCGCAAGATGGTGCTCGAGTACTGCATTATCAAAGGCATGGACACGTCGGGGCTGCACCTGTCAGAGACTGAGCGCAAGCAAATTGAGCGGTCAAACCAGGGCAAGGGCGGTGGCGTTGTTGGAAGCACTTCAGGAACATCGTCCTTTTCACGGGACGAGCTTGCTGCAATTCTCAAGTTTGGCGCAAGCAGCATGTTTGCGGATGACGGTGTGACCAAGCAGCAGCACAAGCTTGACGATATGGACTTGGATAAGATGCTTGAGGATGCTGAGCAGGCTGAGACCTCCGAGGCCGGCGTGGCAGACGACTTTCTTAGCCAGTTCAAGGTGGCAGACTATGGCGGAGCGAGCATGGCATGGGATGAGATTATTCCCGAGGAGGACCGCGAGCGCATAGAGCTAGAGGAGCAGCAAAAGCAGGAGGAAGAGCTGCTGTACCGGCGGCGGCGCACACGCGTGTCGTATGCAGAGGACGGCACGGTGATTGGCGACGGACAGGGCAACAGCTCGGATGGTTCCACGGCCAGCAGCTCGCGCACGCGGCGGCGTGGGGGCGGAGGCGGGACGATGTCGCGCCGCAGGGGCGAGGGGCGCAGCAGCGATCCAAAGTCATTTACTGAGAAGGAGGTGCGCGCGCTGATTCGCGGGGTTCAGAAGTTTGGTAGCCCCGAGGACCGCTTTGAGCAGGTTGTGGCAGAGGCGGAGCTTGAGAACAAAGACGCAGATGCAGTCAAGGCGCAAGGGCTGGCGCTAATCAAATCTTGCGAGGATGCGATGCGCGCGAATCTAAACACTGGTGGCAACAACGAACCAACTGACTCGACTCCGGGCGGCGGCGGTGGCGATGAAGACGAACCGGTCAGCAACTACAAGCGCAACGCCAAGGCCGTACTTGTCACATTCCACGGCGTTCACAGCGTGAATGCTGGTGTCGTAGTGCAGCGAGTCACTGATCTGGCAGTGCTTAGCCGGCGTCTGGAGCAGCCAGCACTACGCGAGGATCCGACAAAGTTCCGCATCGGCGTGCCACTGAAGCCTGTGCACCACTGGTCGTGCTTGTGGGGGCAGCGCGAGGATGCAATGCTCCTGATGGGGATTTATCGCCACGGCTTTGGAAACTGGGACAGGGTGCAGGCTGATCCTGAGCTGGGTCTTCAGAAGAAGTTGTTCCTTACCCCAGCCGACGAAAAGGCTGCCAGCGTGCAGTCCATGGGTGCCAGCGCGGGCAGTGGAACTGTGCGTGGTGCTAGCGGTGGTGGAGGTGGGAGCAACAGCAAGCGCATTGTTGCGCCAAAGGCTACGCATTTGGTGCGGCGTGGTGAATATCTACTAAAGTTGTTGCGTGAGGGCGAGGAGAGTCGGAATAACCCGGCACTGGCGCTAACATCAAGCCCAGCACAGCCTCGGTCATCGAATAGTCGCAGAAGGCGCGGGCGGCATGGCGGTGACTCGGATCCAAACAACGGCGAGGCAGGTGGTCATGCGCCTGGTGACGCCGAAGATGGCGAGCTGTCAGAGCCCGAGTCGATGGATGAGCGCGCCTGTAAAGATCTGATGCGGCCCGTCAAGCGCCATTTGCAGCGTCTGCGCGACGAGGCTGATCCGAAAAAGTCTTCAGACGATAAGATTGCGCTGATTCGAGAGTGCCTGTTGCCGATTGGCCGTCATATTCAGTCGACTGTTAAGAGGAAGGTCCCACAGGCCGAGGAAGAAGATTGCCAGCTGTATCGCCATTTGTGGGTGTTTGTTACATTTTTTTGGCGCACTCCAGTCGACTACACAAAACTGGTCAGGCTGTTTACACGGTTGGAGAGCAGCGATAACTCTGCACCGCCCCTGCCACCGGCGCAAGGACAGCAAGCCGCTGCGTCAGATTCATCTCCTGCGCGCATGCGGAGCCGCAGTCGCAGCCGTCAGCGCACAGGCGGCAAGGGCAGCAATGGCGCGCCAGACAATGGGTACAATCACGGCGCTGCTGCGAACGCCGATTACACGAATGGCGCGCGGCTTGAAAGCCCATCTTCGCCTAATCCATCGCGGCGGCGGAGCAACGGCTCAGCTGGGTATGCCGATCACCGCTCCCACTCACACCACAGCCATCATTCCAACCGTCAGTCCTGGTCTCCGCCGCCGCACAACGGCCGCAACCAATCAAGGACCGGAGTGCGGCCATCCCGCAGCGAGAGCCGGCGTCAGCAGTAAAATCATGGAGTGCTTTATCGTTATTTTCGTAATCTATCCCGCTCTTTTTATTATTTTTAAAATGTGATGAAGGAGCACATCCCCTTCTTTCAATGTGAAACTAATGCTACAACTATCTATCGGCAAGTGTACACTATTCAATCGGATTTTTTTTTTGTAGAGTTGACCAGCATCACAAGTGAAGTCCGAGTCCAAGCCCAAGTCCAACGCCGATACCGCCGACTGGCTTCTTTGTGTTTGAAAGCTTCACCTGTGTCTTGAGCAACTCTGCGGGCTTTTGTCCGTAATCGTTAGGAACCCCAGCGACAACTACGGCAACGGCTGCGACAAAGATAAAGTATCCTATCTGCATTTTGACTAATTGTTTGGATGTCGAGATGAGAGTTTCCTTAAAGTTTTTTTTTGCTGAATAGAGCAGATTTAGAGTTCATGCACGAAGTCACACCATATTTATAACTTGGACATGTTTAATACGTTTATGTCACTCCCCTTAAGTTTACTGCGCCGGCATACGTAATCCCTTATTTATTTAGCCTGCGTTACTACTGTTACTGCTGCAATGGTATCTCAGCATTCGCACGTGTTTCTTATTCGAGACTTGCTGTATGCCTTTAATAGATAGTGAAATAATCTTATCGACAGCGTGTTGTATTTGATTAGGCATTTTTTTTGCAAGCTGATGATGAATGTATTCTGGTAAAATGCATTGGTTGTTTATCGATCGACAATATGCATATCATCAAAGTTGGTTAAGCACCTTTGTTTCTGAATTTTATATTACAATATCTTAGAAAAAAGTTGCTAAACCATGGAAGTGGGGGTTTGAATATAAAACATGTCGGAAAAAGCTAGAAAAACAAAAAAAAAAAAACTATAAAGAAAAATGAAGAAAAAGTAAACAATTCTGTAATCACATTGATTAGAGTGCCTGAGCTTTAAAACCATGCGGATGTTAGGCAATGCCTTTATGCCTTAAAGCTCTGTGCAGAATGCGCCAAATGCGCCTTATTTGGTGGCCTGGACGTAGATCTTTAAAAGCATGCAGTAAACAACATCATAATCGCCGTTTGCATCCGCTACTACACGACCACAGTTGTAGTAGAATGTGGGCAACAACCACTTGGAAAAAGAAAATAAGGTTCTGGCGCAATCTCTGCACTACTGTAAGTGAATTGGCGACCTAAGGTGAGCCCATTGCATTCCTTATGTTATAATAGGGTCCGCGGGACTTATAAAATCCTTCCGCGAAAGAGGGGCGAGTGTTAAGTTTGTAGTTAGTGAACAAGTTACTCTCAGAAGTAGTGTCATTCGTCTTGTCTGCATCAGTCATCCAGGGACCCTTATACTTGGGCGTATTGGTGGTCCAGCGGTTTGTTATCAACTTCAGTTGCTGATTTGGCGATATAGGTGGCTACGACAATGGAGCCTTACTCTGATAGCGCGTAAACTATCTGGGACCTGATTGCGGCGGCGCTTGAAAATAAGAGCAAAAACAATGTCAACAAAGATATAGACGCTGAAAGTGAAGACAACAACAAACACAAGTGAAATAATATAACTTATTAGTACGAAAACACTCGTATAGATCATGTTGAAAAGTCCTGAGTTGATGAAGAAGTAATGGAGCTGGATGACAAAGGAAGTCCACGCCAGGAGCTGGAGAAAGTCGCTGGGTGTGGAGACCATGGTTTAAAAAAAAAAAATCCGGGGAGTGTTGGGGCGTATTGCTTTAAAGATCGTGTGTGTATAGAATTTAGAAAAAAAAAAAAACTTTAAGTAAACAAGAAATAGCAAAACAAGTGAAGAAATGAGAAGGAAAGCAGGCAAGACGATGCTGGCCATGAGTACATCTTTATATATGTATTTTGTTTATCGCAACATCTCCAGATCTTGGGTTGATTTGCCATTAAAGTAAACATTGGCATATTCACCATGGCTTTGGCTTTACCTGCTCGTAGTTTCTGGTCATGTAAATTAATCAACCACACTTGTAATTCTGAGCAAGCCAATGTTGCAAATAACAAAGCCGATACCATAAAAACAACGCTCGCCAAAAGGCTGGCTCTAGAAGCTTCTGGTGAGTATAAAATTATAATACAAAGTATTTCACGCAATGTGTTGATATATAAAGCACATAATTCACCTTGGGATAAAATAAGCTTATTGACATTAGCATGCCTGTGCACCCTGTTGGTGCTCGGAAGAAGCATGGTTGTGTAGCTCATTGGGTTTAACAATACACGTTTGTGATTGGAAATCCTGTTCTGCACAGTGTAGCGCATCCTGAACTAAAACACTGAAGGGTACTGAGTAAGTAGAATTGGTGGTTGAGCTACAAGGGTTCTTTGCCTTGGTTAAAGACAAACCCAAGTGTGTTCGCATTGCCCTGCCCTTACGTCCATGAAAGAATGCAAATAGTGGACGGCTGAGTATCGAGTACTTAGTGTCGTATTGGCTGTGTATATAATCAGCAAACTTTACATATTCTGCTAGAACCTCCGCTGCAGGGGGGATGTCTTCTGCGGAGACACCATAGACACGTTGATCTAGCTGTGACAGAAACCACGGATCTTCACGGATTTTCCTCCCAATCATAACACCATCAGCCTGTGCAAGGTGTTCGATAACAGCATCGGCAGTGTCAATTCCACCATTGATAATAAACGCAGTATGCGGGAATTCTCGCACCATCTCATGAACACGAGCATGGTTCAGCACAGGCATTGTACGGTTTTGCTTTGGTGATAGACCCTTCAGCCATGCACGCCGAGCATGCAATACAAGGCTCACTGGGTTTTCCGAACCTTGTATATGACGGGAAACAACTGTAGAAACAAATCGACGCAAAAACTCTGGCGATTCGTCCTCATCAACGCCAATACGGCATTTGACGCTAATATGGCACCTGGTGTCGCGAGCAGCGTCCTGCATGGCATTGACAATATCCGAGACCAACGCTGGTGACTTCATCAGGATGGCGCCAAACGCACCCATCTGCACATTGCGCGACGGACAACCGCAGTTCAGGTTGACATGTCGCACTCCCAGTTTTGTAAGCTCTTTTACAGCAGCATGTGCATCGTCGGGATTAGCTGCGCCAATCTGTGCAACGATACCTGACGCAAAGTCCTGCAGTTCGCGCAGTGGCAGATGCATAGCCAATTTTGGCGGATCCATATGTATTCGACCACGTGAGAATGCGTTTGCGTGGATCATCTCTGTCCACAGCTGGTGGTTACCAAACGGCGATATTAGCCGCAAAAGGCGCAGAAAGCACGGATCGGTGACGTCTACCATTGGCGCAACACTAGTACGAAACCGATGCATAACAGCGGATGCCATATCCTTCCTCCGTTTTTCCCGTTGCTTTTCTGCGTGTGTAGGGTCAACAAGAGAAGAAAGATGCTAATAATACATATAGAAAACCGCAAATTTAGAAATGCAAAGAAGAGGCAAGATAACAGACAAGAAGACTAAAAAAATTGTTGATTGGAAGCGGAGCAGATCAATAAAAGCGTTAATCAGACTAGCTGGGTGTCAAGTCAGAAGTAATGGCAGTATACAACCATGGAAATCACTTGAGAGTGACATTGGCATTGCGCAAAGCCAGATACTGCTGCTCAGCACCAGGTGGCAGTGTGCGAATAACCTGATAGACCTCAGCCGAGTGATACCGCACATTAGTCTTGGGGTCAGTGTATTTCGCTGAGAGACCTGTAATATCGCAATATTTCTTCTGCGGCAACAGCGACGGCGGTGCATCGATGGCCCAGTATGCTGGGAAATCAACTGGCCAGTCGCTGGCAGCCTGCTCCTGCGCAACAACTTGTTTAAGGTTCTTCCATCGGCGGCCGCTCTTGTACTCTGGATTCTTGAACGGCTTGGCGACATTGCAGAGATTTGTGATACCTGTAGTTTTAAAGTTAGCTAGTGGTTCGCCCTCACGCGGATCCTGGTGCACAGGTGTATCAGCAGCGCTGTTGGGCCGCGACTTTTTGCCGCGTCTGTTGACTGGCATTTTTTTTTTAAGAAAGAAAGGGAAATAAGAAAGAAGGCGAGGTGCTGCTATGCAGAGGTTAAAATTGCGCACGTCGTGCTGGGGGGGGTGGGTGCAGAGTTGCGACTTGTGTAATTGGGCAGCAGTGTTTGTGGGGTGAGACCATGTGACATTTTATGCAACTTCACCGGCAGCACTAGCAGCACAGAGGCATTGTTAGCAGCAGAAAGCGGCCGTACATGCCGCAAACAGTGCAGCGTAGTCAGGTGGTCTTGGAGAGAAGGGCACTGTTTTTCACAGAAATGAAAGGGCTGTGAAAAGCCGTCACGGTTGGATTGGCAATGTTGTGCTAGTCAGAGCAACCTGCTTTTGAAAAAGAAAAAAAGACATCACAGTGCGTTTAGGAAATTAAGGGCGCCAGAGACATTAATATGAACGCGAGAAGGTGGTGCGTGCACGACTTTGACCCCTCCTCTGTTTTCCACCCCGCTCTACTGAAAGGGGAACCGATGAGAAAGGAAGAAGGAGGGAAAAGGCAAGCCGAAAGGAATCAAGGGAGATAATTTTGCCTAGCATAAAGCTTGCCCGTTTTATGGAATTACTTTTAAAAGTCTTTATTTTACTTGTCTCTCTGCTCGTGTAAATTTCTCAAGCAGCTTAGTATACCTAAAGCAGGGCGTCTAAAAACGCGCTTGTTATACCCTCTTCATTTCTCAGTTAGGAATATTATCTGTTTGCAAGCCAACGTAGAGCGTGTGTATGCGTACCAGTCGAATACAGCAGCACCCAAACACCTGTTCTTCCAGACGTATAGTGCGTCTCGGGACAGAAAGAGTATATAAGCTGGAGAATAGCCGAGGGGACCCTGGTACACGATACGGGGGTGAGAGAGAAATAGCAGTGTGTTCTTTGGACACCTAAGGTGCGCAGGGATGTTAAACCACCAGCAACAACAGCAGCATGAACAGCAGCAGCAGCAGCAGCAGCAACGACAGCACAACACTACTGCGTTTTTCAGCACGGCACAAACGGCAGGACGGATGAGTGCGCAGAATCAGCGCGTAGATGGCGGGTTTAGGTTGGGACAGAAGGGCAGACGCACTAAGCGCAAAACACAGCGGGCGTGTAACCACTGCCAACGGTCGCATCTGACATGCAATGACAGCCGGCCATGTACGCGGTGTCTGAAGCGCGGACTGGCAGATACATGCGTCGACGGTGCGCGCAAGAAGGCAAAGTACCTGCTGGAGGGCTCTCCACAGATGATAGGCACCAGCGGCGGCGCAGCGATCGGTGCGACAGTTGGGTCGACGGATGGCGACAGCCAAGGTAAGCAATGCAGAAATACGCAAAAGATATTATTGCGTAGCTGAATACAATTCGCAATTGCATGAGTAGTTGGATGTGGAGGCGGGGCGCCCGGCGAGACGAGAAGAGCGACATTTAAGGAAGAATACTGGTGCGGCGATCGGTGGCGATAACAACACTGCACAGGATGGCACGGGCAATCGATGGGGCCGCCAGAGGACCACAGCCTCGGCCAATCAACGCTCAGGTACAGTGGGAAGTTCTTCATGGAATATGCCGTTGTGCTGTGGTGTACGTGTGGGGAAGGCATGTGCTTCTGGGCGGCGTTGGCTCTTCCGTAGGCTTCGGCTGCGTAGCACAGCGCCAGTTGGAGCACTCATAATGTGCTGGCAGCAACTTTCTGCGCGGTTGGGTCGTCCACCGCCTCCTTCTTTAGTTCCCATCCAGTCTGCGCCTCCATCGTATCCCGCTCTTCATTCATCCAATTCCTCTCCCCGTTCATTCCAGCCCCCCCCCCGGCTCCACTCCTCTTGTTTCTAAGCACGCCTTCAGGCCCACGCACCCGGCCCGGAACCACACAGCCACGCACAGTATCTTTCTTCTCTGCATCCAGCCACTAACAAACTGCCATTGCATGCACTGTCTGTGTATACTTTACCACATCGCAACTGCCCTGGTCCCATGGATTTCTTGATACCATTAGTAGACCAGCGCCAAAAGCAGCCACCAGCGACGCTGACGGCAGCAGGCACTGTGCCTCTGGAGACGGCAACGCAGCGCGGCACTCCATTAACGAACAGCTTTGGGTCAGAAGCAATCAGCCTGGAGCATGCAGTCTTGATGAATATGCTTGCGTACCAGGTGTCTGGCAACGCCTCGGCGCTTGGGTCGCCGACGGACGGCGCAGCACGAGGGCCTATTTCCACGATCACCATCCCCAATTCGCTGTGGGCGGCACCGGCACTTCTACCGCCAATGCAGTCTGCCGGCAGCATCTTTGACGGCGACGGGCTTGGGATTGCAACCAATGGCAACGTGGCGCCAGGATCGCAGGGTACTCAGCTGCCACATGTGCCGTGGTCGCAGACACCACACAATAGCAGCGGGCTACACAGCACAGGATTAGCGTTCCCTGTAACAGGGCAGTCGCCGCGCGCGCAGCAACAGGCGGTAGACGAGACGCACCATCCGCTGCAGCGTGCGCCGTCGGGGCCGGCTGTGCACGGACTCAACCCCGTGTATCCGCAAGCACCCGGCGACGTGTACTCGGCGGTGGTGGAGCCATACAAGTACAACACGGGATTTCATTTTCTGTTTAAGTACATAAGTAGGCGGATGGGGCGCCGCGACATTCTGCGCGTAAGCCGAGCCATTGCGCACTTTCGACCATCACTGGTGGCGCTGCTGCGTAATCTGACGCGCGAAGACCTGATATTTATGGAGAAGTCGTTTCAGCGCGCCATGCTCGAGTACGAGAAGCTCATTGGCTTTGTTGGCACGCCCACTGTGGTCTGGCGACGTACCGGTGAGATTGCGCTGGTGGGCAAGGAATTCTCCATTCTGACACAGTGGGACCGCCAGGAGCTGGTGGCCACGAACCGCTTCATTTTCGAGTTGATGGACGCCGAATCTGCGGTGGTCTACTGGGAACAGTTTGCTGTCCACGCCTTTGAGAATTCTGAGCATGCTGTCATGTCCGAGTGCCGCCTTGTACGCCCTGACGGCTCGCTTGTGCCTTGTGCTTTCTCGTTTACCATCAAGCGCGATCTCTTTGGGATTCCTATGGCCATCATCGGCAACTTTCTGCCGATCCTTTAGCTTTCTTAGCAACCTCCCCCGGTTTATACCCAAAGTTTCCCGCGCCTTACACTCTATCCTTGCTAATTGCTTTCTGTATGCTTACAACTTTCATGCTCTGTAACATTATGTTTTTTTTTTTTTCAACAACAGATGCTGACCGGTGCATAAACACAAGCTGCTCCTCTCTACAACGCTTAGAAGGAAACAAATGGCTCTGCTCTGCTCTGGCTGGCTTGAACTCAGCTGACCAGACACACAGCTTTATGCGAGCCGGGTGTGTCTCAGCCATGGGCAACGGCTAAAGCACCATGGGACAAAGGTTCTTTTTCTCTTCTATATGCTTTCATTCCACTCTTTTTAGCCATTCTCCCCCCCCCACGTCTGATAAAATAGCTCCTTTATTCCACTTACACACCCTCCATCTCTCTTTCTCTTGGAACAATACTACGTCTTTGCATTAATACACAGCTCTTCCTCACACTCTTCATCATCTGTTAACCCATGATGGCCCGAGACCGTACTCCGCAGCATGCTACCAGCGGCGATGTCGACCATCGACCACCGCCAAACCTTCACTCTCGCGGAGCTGCGCGCGAGCAGATACGACAGCAGCAGCCGGGCGGCGCCGGCGTACTGGCAGACCTGCACACACTACATGGCCAACGCAATAGAGACATCCACACTGTTTTTGTATCTACGCCGCGAGAATCTGTTGCAACATCTGCCTACGTAAGCGGCCACTTGACTCCTACAGGTAAGCCAGCTCCCACAGCACGATAGGCTTCTCTCGCTAACTGGCACTGGAGCAATAACTGGTGCAAAAAAAAAAAAAATAAGACAAACTCAGCCTTCTCATCATTGGGTCGGACAGGAGAAAATCCCGCCTGCCACGAGGCACATCAGCGCAAAATAAGTTAATGTGCAAAACTACTACCACCCATGTGTTCTGCTCGTCAGGTGGCCAGCACACATACATGGGGGCATAGTATGGCGAGGGGCTTCAAGAAAAACAATCAGTGCGCAGCCATTATCCCGCTTTTGGCTCAACCATCGCACTCTTGTTCCTGTGTGTTCATTTGTTTATTATCTCCCATGCCTCCAGTGCAAGTTGATGGTGCTGGGGGGGGGTGACTACATAGGCGTTTGGAGCCTGTTGGCTAACAAATATTTGAATGGTAATACGGCTTGTGTGTGCGGTTGTAGACCAATGGGTTGCGGTCAGCAGCTCTGGCAGCGGTGTTATATCGCTGACGTCTAGCGACAACGAAGACGAGGGACGCATCCTTACTAAAGGTAAGGCGCCTGCCCCTGCCCCTGCGCTGCATGTCGCCGATCCGCAGCAGCTCCGAAGACGCGGGTACTTTAGCGCAATGCCCGTCGCAGCGCCAGTTCCAAAAAACAATACGCTGCCTACAGCGCCTGGCAGCAGCAGACTCGGTTCAGAGCAGCAGGCCGTGCATTTGCTCCGCGAGAGCGTGGCCAGCCTGCTTTCGTCCACCGGGTCTGCTGCATCCTCGACGGTATCGTCTGCGCAGCCACAGTCACTAACGGTTGTTGCAGCCACAGCTCCCGAGAGAGGAGATTCGTGGCGCCGGCGCTCACAGTCACCTAGCAGCGTTTCCAAAATCAGTGAGCCCTGTTATGCTGCGTCTGCTCCGCGCCGCCAGTTCACAGCTGACCTCGATCACTTTTCAGACATTGCGCTATCGGCCGTGGCAGTCACTGCACCGCCGTCGCACCAGCGCAGCCAGCGACCTGAGTCATCCCCTCACTCAGCTGCGCGGCTGCCAACGTACGACGAGTTTAAACATCGTGGGGCTGTCCAACCGCCGCTATACGACAAATTCAAACACCGTGAGACTACTCAGCCATCGCTATATGACGCGGAGGTTCCCGATGTGTACATGCCTCCTACCATCCAGCCCTCCAGCTTCCGCCGGATTGTGCCTGCTGTCGATCCGTCTGCTTTTGAGGCTTCTGTGGCTGCAGAGTCTCGGAACAGCTCGACGTCTTCGCTGCGCAGGCGGGTAGCAGGTAGCGGCGGAATGAGCGGCTCGTCGGCTGCTGCTACCACTGTCGTTGCATCTACAGCAGCGCCTGAACCAGCTCCCTACCATCCACTGCTGTCGGATCTCGGTAGCCCACGCGCTCTGCATGATCAGCTATCTATCTACTCTGCCTCAAGGTCGCCTTTTTCATCTATTCGCACTGTGTCGCCGATTATTGTTGCCGAGGGAAACAGCATCCTCCGGTCTGCGGCGGCGATTGACGAGGGTGCTGTTGCCAGGGCCCGCGCAGAGGCAGCGCTGGAGCGCACCATATTGTGTCCAATGAGTTGCACTGCCGACAATTCTTACTTTAAAAGGTATGTTGTTCTTGCTGTTATCCGCTGCATGGTGCTCTATTTGTGAGGTACATTGTGCTAGAATTCCTCTAAATATCCAATGCTTATTTGGTTCCGTGCTTCCTTTTTTTTGCTGATTGCTCTTTGTGCTGTATTCACCAGTAGTGAGAAGGAGACCGGTACAGAGAACCCCCATTCAGAGTCTGATGGCGCCAACCATTCTCGCCAGACTTGGGTCAAATACACTGGGTATGCGATCGTTGGCTTTGGTGTTGGCACCCTTGTTGGCATGATGTGCTTTGACATGGCTACTTCCGCTGTTGCCACGCCCAAGGCCACCCGCACTATTCCGCTTGCAGGCTTCTAATATATTGTGCCCAAGGTTCATGTGGTTGCTGGTCTTGTTGTCTCCCGCTTCAACGACCTTTACTACTACGTCATTGCCGACCCATGACTGGGTTAGCAGATTCTTGCAACCGTATGCTGCTTCTACGAGTTTAGCGGTCACGTGGCAAATGCATTGACTGTTGTCTTTGGAGAAGCGACCTTAATTTCACTGGTTGCTTCTGTGGCAGCCGTTGTTGTTTTTTTTCTTTTGCATTGTTGCATTGTATTTAAAGGTTTTTTTTTTTGGCCCTAGTTTTCATTAGCGAATTTATAAAAGTTCAATAGTGCAGGCTGTTGCGTCATTGTCTTGTTCAATGTCAGCCTTATCGAGTTACTTGCTCTCTACTCTGTCGCGGGTCGGGAGCCTCGGCAGCGGTGGCGTGCCAGACTTTCACTTTACCATTGGCGAGAAGCTAGAGGCCTTCTCTGGAAAGTCAATCTGGGACATTCACAATTCAAAAAGCTCAGTACGTTTTCTTGAGTGTTTTTAACAGAAGGATTTCTGCTGTAAATATGATAACTTTAATGTTAAACGTTTTTCCTCTGCTATATAAGGTTTATTCGACCTCTTTTTTCAGTGTAGGATGGAAAGCAGGAGGCGACAGTATTTGTGTTTGACAAGTCGCGGGGAACTAGTTATACAGCAGCAGCGTTGAATGCGTTGAAGCGTATGCGCACACTGCGTCATCCAGGGATTGTACGCTATTTAGAGGGCACTGAGACACCAGATGCTGTCTACATCGCAACCGAGCCTGTGGTACCACTATCATTAGTGCTTTCAGGGCCAGAGCATGCTGGCGAGGAGGGCGATGAACTAAAGCGCTGGGGATTATTTAAAGCCGCCGGAGCTTTGCGCTTTATTAACGAGGATTGCCGGCTGGTTCACGCGAACGTGTCTGCAGCATCTGTGTTTGTGACAAAGGCTGGAGAGTGGAGACTGGGTGCATTTGAGCTGATGGATACGCAGGGAGAAAAGGACGATGGCCAACATATGTACCGCTACTATTCGAGTGTTATTCCTGACTATGCGATGCGCATGGCTCCTGAGATTGAAGCGCAGGAGTGGCAGGGTCTGGAGTCTGCCAAGTCTGGCACACTGGACGGCTGGGGTCTGGCGTGTCTGATATATGAGGCATACAATGGTGACATTCAGTCGCAGTCGCAGATGCAGACGCAGGGTCAGATTCCACCAGCGCTGTGGTCTCTTTATCAGCGGTTGCGCGCACAGGATATGCGTCGGCGTATGACTCCAGCCGAGTTTTTGCAAACAGGTCAGCTCCCTGGGGCATTTCTGGATTCTGAGTTTGTCAACGCTTGCCAATTTATAGAGAATGTTGCTGTGAAGGAGGATGATGAGCGATCCGAGTTCTTTGCCAGCCTGGATACGACAATTGCCAGTTTTCCGTCGACATTTACAAAATACAAGATACTGCCGGAGCTTCTCAAGCTGATTGAGTTTGGGGGGATTGGCGGAAACGCCAGCGGACACGATGCCAAAGTACTGGGGTGCGTGATCCAGATTGGCAAAGACATGGACGAGGATGAGTATAACGAACTGGTCGCACCTGCCATTGTGCAACTCTTTGGGTCGAACGACAGGGCGCTGCGATTCAGTCTGCTGGAACATATGAGCAGTTTTATTTCTGCCATTCCATCCGCATTGGTGGTCAAGAAGGTGTTTCCAAATTTTGTGTCTGGGTTTTTGGATGCTGCTCCAGCAATCCGCGAGGCCACAGTGAAGGCGTCACTGGCAATGGCATCCAAGTTGAGTCAGAAGACACTCAACAATGATTTACTTAAGCAGTTGGTGCGCATGGTTGGTGATGCAGAACCTGGCATCCGTACCAATGCTCTGATATGCATTGGTAAGCTGTGCACAGCGAAGAAGGGGGTGTTGAATTTGGAGTCTGATGGTGTTACGGAGATGTCGCTTCGATATGTAGTGTGTCCGGCACTTATGCAGGCACTTCGCGATCAGTTCCCACCGGTTCGTTCGGCGGCATTGGCAGTAGCTAGTGCATGTGCACCACAGTGGGATGCGTTGGAGATTTCACGACGAGTCATCCCGTGCATCTCGCCACTTCTGGTCGATGGAGAAAAGCCTGTGCGTGTCGCAGCACTCAAAGCAATAAATGCCATGGTTTCGCGTATTGAAGTACATGCTCAGACGATGCCTGATACTCTGGCAAAAAAGCAACCCACTACTAATGCTGCGTCTGTGGCTGCTGCAGCTAATGTTAGTAACCAGGCAGAGGCTGCTGCGAATATGGCTGGTTCTTCCGATGGATGGGGTGGATGGGCTGTTTCGTCGCTGTCGAGTACTTTTAGTGGTGCCTTGTCTTTAGCTTCATCTCTGCCTATTGGTAATTCGCAGCAGCAGTATGAGCGTGCACCGTCTGCTCCCGCCGCTGGCGAAGACAGTTCAAATAAGCCTGCCATGTCTGCTGGTCTGACACAGCCGCTTGTCTCGCCTGCTGCTACTTCATTACGAGGTACAGGTACTACTATGAGCAGCCCTACTAGCTCTAATACTGCTGTACCTTATGCTGCAGCTCCAGCACCCAAGGTGGTAAGTGGTGGTTGGGAGTTCAACGACGATTGGGACGAAGGTGGAGATGGAGATGGCTGGGGTTTGGATAATGATGACGAACTCTGGAATGCTGAGGAAAGCAATAACCATTCCAATTTCAACAAAGGCCCAGCGCAGTCAAAAACATCTATAGCTCCAACACTTACTTCCAGAAACAGTAACACTTTTTCGCAGAGTGTGCCGATGGTTACCAAGAAATCTCTAAAACTGGCCAAGTCTGCGCCGAAAAAACCAGCTCCGACATCTGGTGGCAAAAGTAACCCATCTGCGTTAAAGCGTAAAGGGCTTGGTGCAATGAAGCTCGGTGGCACACCAAAGAGCAATGCGATTCTGGATGAACTTCTTTAAAATGTATCATTTCTTTTAACGGTTGTGTGGCTGTATGACAGATAAAGAAAGCCATTGCTAGCATTTCAAACCTAAAATGTTTGACTATGTTATTGTTGTTTACATGGGGCTTATAAATTGCAGAAGTGGTTACAACAGTAAATATGCGCTAGATGTCTATACGTCAAAAAAAGGCAAGGCTTGTTTATGTGTTTATATGGCTGTCTCAGCTTCCCTCCATGCAAATATGCTGGGAGATACACGGAATAGTAGAAGCTTTATGCGATCCAGGGCATCGAGCATTTTGTGCTCAAAGTCTGCATGCGCAGCAGTAGTGTCTATCATCTTTACAATCTTGGTTGCACCCGTATGTGATATGGCATATGCCAGATTGTTGCATGCCCCATCATCAACGCGACGGTATGCCAGTGGAGCTCCATTAATTGGAATGGCATCATGGTGACCCGAGTCAGTGCCGTTTGCAGCTGGACCAAGTTGAAGCACATCCCAATCTGCTGGGATTTCCATCAGCGCACCGTAAATACGCAGACGAGGACTGGGTCCAAACACTACATGGTCTTCAATGATCAATGCGTCCTTATAACCCTTTGCAATCATATCACGAAACAGCGAAAGATGTGGACGCCAACACTCGCGCTGATACAGCATAACCTCCTGCGGATCCAACGGCTTGGGTGCTGTTACCGGCCACATTTCCACATCAATCTCAAGACGCCTTGCTGCAGCCTTCCATCGTTCTCTGTGTTCTGTAGCATCTTCATGCACTGGTCTTTCAATAACATAAATATGATCGTATCCTAAATGCTGTCGCCGTCTACTCAGTGCTTCAAACGTAAAACGATGCATAATTTCTAAATGTGTGTGTCGAAAATATAAAAGTGACAATGCAATTAGCACGAATATTCCAACCGATAATATTGTTAAAATCCAAAACATGTCTACTGTGCGGACTTTTGTTATCAATTTCTGCTTCCATGTCCTTCGGTCTACTTGTCGTACTCGATTCTTATGTGCGCGACTCTTCTCTGGATCACTTAAATTGTCATATTTAATGGTGTCTTCAAGTGACCTTGCAACAAGCTCATATGATGATAGATGCTCATTATCATCCGGATGCTTAAGCATTTCCATACTCCTTTTTTTTTTGTTTATTTCTTTGACTAACACAAAAACGTTTAGTATGGCAATATCGTTTTGTTCCTGTTTTTTTTTTTACAAAAAGGCAATTGTGAGACTAAAGGTCAAGAAAAGCAACTCTCAAAACAATAAAAAAAATATATAAGTTAAAGAGAGCTTCTAAATTGAAAGAGGCGTGTCTCTCAGAGAGTTTCGTCTCCCCCCCCCCCTCTTTCGCATATCCGATTAGATCACTGCCATGTTCACATAGCCTACATATAATATTTTCTTTTTCGCAAGAAAAAAATATAACCACTGCCATCTTGAACAAAAGATATATTTCGACACTAATAAACAAAAAAACCCTAAAGTAAAATTCTAAGTAGTAAGTATTTCTACACCTCCAGCTGTAATCAATATTGTGTGTTCAAACTGTGCTGACCGTCCACCATCAAGTGTTGCAACTGTCCAGCCATCAGGCCATTGCAAACCTCCAGCCCCACCCTGACACAGAATGGGTTCAATTGTAAATGCCATACCTGCCTGCATCTCCCCAGGCTCATCGTTGATATGGTGGTAGACTAATGGATTTTGATGGAAATCACGCCCCACTCCATGGCCAGTTAGTTCCTCAGATACTGAATATCCTAGCGATGCTGCAAAAGAACCGATAGTATCTCCAATTAAACGCAATGGCACCCCAGGTCCACATGTCTGGATTGCCAGCTCCAGTGACTCTCGGGTTGCATTTACCAAATCCATTCCAGGCTTATCCACCCCACCCACCACAAAGGTTGCCGATGTGTCGCCATGGAATCCATCCTTGTACACTGTCACGTCGATATTGATAATGTCACCATCTTCCAATTGTCGTGAATCGGGTATACCGTGAGCAATAACATTATTGACGCTGGTGCATATAGATTTTGGAAACCCCATGTAGTTAAGGCATGATGGATAAGCTTGTTGTGAGATAATAAATCTATGTACCTCTGTGTCAATCGATTCAGTACTTAGTCCTGCGCGTACCATGCTACCTCCAATCGCCAGAGCATCGCGAGCAATTTTCGAGGCTGCGCGTATTTTTTCTATTTCTTCTGGCTTTAAAATGGGTATCTTTAAATTCATGTTCGGTACTATGCCTGTCTCCGCGTATGGTGGACGTAGAATATATGCCGGGACGCTTGTACATGAGGGTGATTTTGGTGCTGGTTTAGATGACAGTAAGGTTTGTGGCACAATCCGGCTAAAGTTCCCAAATTGGTTGCGATCTTGCTCTTCTAGCCATCGCTGGAAATATTGGCTTGAGCGCCGTGGACTCGAAAAAATTGGTGTAACCGCTAGCCCGCGTTGAAACATCCGAATACTTCTTACACATTGCGTTGAAGATCGCTGAAATACTGGCATGACCATGTTGTTTAAGTATGACTAAAGGACAATATATTAGCTCTAAATCTTTCCCTAGATGTTTTTAGCATAATTTCTGGCAGCACAGGCAAACGTTCAGAAAAGTAATCACTATTATTGTGTATGATGGGCGTTAACACGTGGAATGCTACCAAAAAATACATGGTTTATACGCTTCTAAAGGTACTGATCCGTATAGTTACTCTTGTATTGCTATGTTAGCATTTACTTGTGTAGTTGACAAATCTACAAAAAAATTACTTTGATATTACATCATTTGCCGATATCACTTTAGAGAAAAGTATGTAGGGAGTTTTTTTAACTGCACAATATTTATTTTGCGACTGCCACGATGTTTGTCCTACAAAAAAGAGAGAGGCGTGCAGCTTCATTAAAAAGTATCTTCTTATAAAAACAGGGTCCAGGTAGCATTGTTGCTGTCGCCAAATGTTTCTTGAATTTTTCCGTCGGTGACTATGACTGTCACTGTCACTCATGTTCAGTGTTAATGGTAACTTTTATTTGCTATTTATTTGCCTCACTGTCTGCAGTGCAAAACCAATGCCACCATTCACTTCAAACAATGCGCAAACACACTAAGCACTTGAAGAAAACCTGCAATGCTAAAGGCTACATAAATGATCATTTCTATTTGCAAACATAAATTACAACAAACAGTTACTGTTCCCAAAGAACCCACATGAGTTGCGTATCAAAACTGTGCGCGCTTCGTCAAGCGACCATCCACGTGCCTCTGCAACAAGATCCACAGCCTCTTTAAGTGCAAGAACAGCCGCACTGGCATTGTGAAGGTCAGACTCTATAAGTAGCCGCTGTTCTGGAACTGCACGGATGCACTTTATTGATTTTTCGCGATTCCGGCCGTTTACAAAGCTGGAGAAACTGACATAAATATGCTCCCCCAGCTTCCCTTTAAGAAATATTTGCTCTAACATATCCGGCGATCCGCTATAAGAATGAAGCATTATCCGCGGTGGTAGCATCTGTTTTTCTTCAGCCTCGCCTAGAATATTGGCCAGTATTCCAAATGCACGCACGCAGTGGAGAGATATTGGTATGTCCAATTCATATGCAATGCGTATCTGCGTCTTGAGAATATGGATCTGTGCTTCAATTGGGTATGGTTTATGTGTCTTTGGGTTTCGTGCTGCCTTGTCCAGGCCGCACTCTCCAAGAATGCCACCATGGAGTGCTAATAGCTGCCGAAGTTCCTCTGCCCATGTCTCTGGGATCTCACCTGTAAGTACTCTTTCGACAAACCATGGATGCAGGCCTAGTGCGGGAATAACTCTGTCGCTATATCTTCGCTTAAGCTGAATTACATCGTCCCAATCTGTGTATTTTGTAGCTTGTATACAAAAAACAATCTGCTGTGTAGGGTTGTGTTTTGTACTGAGTACGCTCAACTCCTCAGGAGCTTCGTGTATATGACAATGTACATCATATATGCATGCTTGGGGAGGTTCGGAACCCATTGCTGTCTAGAGTCTTATATAGTGGTTTTACTTTGTTGTTTGTGCGAAGGACCTGACGCCTAGCCTAGCACAGAGAAATATAAGGCCTGGCTCTAGAATCCCACGCGGATTGCTCTCTGAAGCGGGAATCTCCCGATTTCGGTTGTGCGAAAACGAGTTTTAGTAGCTTCAGTATAAAGTTTTAAAATTAAGCGTGATCGCCAATCAAACGCAGTGCTTGCTATTTGTATAGATAAGCGAGATCTAGTTGTGGGGAACCTGCTTATGGCTATTAGACACGTGACTTGGTTTAGCTAGCCTGATGATGTTGCCAGTTGACTTAATATACAGCTGTTTTAGTAATAAATTGAGAAAAATACAAAGTTACTATGCTTTGGTTTTAACCAAGCTGTTGTTACATAGGTTAACTAGTCTTCTGGCTACTGCTTAGGCCAGCTGGTGGTTACAATAGCGAGCCATGGCCTCTCGCCTAACCGGCAGCAAATTAAATAAACACTTAACGCGCTCCATAGGCAGCCTTGTGTGTCGTCAGTGTTAGCTGAGTTTTCCTGGTAATTTAACTTTTCTAGCTTTGTTTACTGGGTGTTACAATAAGTACTTGGCTCTTGCAACTCTTTAAGCAGAATTGTTTTTGGATAGAGTCAATGGCTGGACACATAGCCTTTCTATGTTTATACTGGGGGTTTTATTATTTCGTAATACGCATATTATTTTGTTAATAAACCTATACAACTCTGTCAAAAACTTCGATTAGCAATCTTATGTAGGCTACCATGATCAATTAGACACAAAAACACAATCATCTATTGTCCGTTTTCCTGCAAGATCAGATCACAAAGCAAATATGTCTCTGCCATCAAAAAACTAATTCTAGTGGTCGCTAATAAGAAAACAACCAGTGTACTCTAATTACACTAGTCCATAGTTTACAATTATATTTTTATTTTTGGTTCTTCATTCACATAAAACAATCTACTTGAAGCATTTAAAAGCACAAATAGATCTGACATTTATTACGCCTACTAGCTAATTCTATTTGCACTCAGAAGCATTATTTATTGGTCAATGTTGCTTAGTTGCTGTAAAATATAATCAGCTCAAAAAACGTTTTAACATTTTCTGATATGACAGTTAGATCTTTGATATACAATTTTTGTTTTGCTTTATATATGCAAACAATTTAGTTTTTTTTATATAAAAGCCCAAAGAGTCATCTACTTTGCAAAAGAATTCTACACCAGCAGCAACAAAACAACAACATCTTCAGTTTCGCGCCGTCTAAAAAAATTAAATTACCAAGCACCAATCCAAAAATGACCAACTACGCTATTGTCATTGTTGCCACAGTTGCGCTTTTAGGCAGTGCCATTGGCACTAACACCAACAACGTGCCATCTAATCTTATTTCCAGAGCTGCCGACCAGACTGACAACAACACTCCCAATTTTAAGCGCTGCGGAGGATGCGGCGGACTTGGCGGCTGGGGATGGGGTAATGGCTGTGGATGCGGCGGGAGAGGTTGCGGTATATGCCGTGGTTTCGGCTTTCCTGGGGTTTGGTAATTAGCGAAAACCGCTTCTCTAGCAAAAAAATTTAATCATTAACTTGTAGCGCCTTTTAAGCGTTAATATCAATATACAAAAACATACCAGCATACGTTTGTTTCAGCAATTGTAGAAATTTTTATGACCTGTAAATTGCGATAAAATTACAAACAAACAAAATGCTAACAATTGTCAGTTTTACACAGATGCGTATATTGTTGACATTAGTTATTGGTTATTCTTGGCTAAATTTGTTTTACAATGCCGATTGATGTTAAGATACTAGGCTACTTGCGTACAACATTTGTTTGATACGTAATGGCTTAGAGGATATTCCAGAGCGTTGATAAAAAAAAGTAGATACTTTAGTTAAAGGGGTAAAATGAAGCAATTATGTTTAATATTGGTTGATGTTTTGCATAAATTCTTGATTGTATAACTACTATAATATTTACGTCTAAAGGGGAAATACGTTTTTGGAAAACATACATTATTAGTATTATATTTCTATTTAGACTGAATTTAATTTTGCAATAAATTTTTTTAAAATATTGGCAAATAAAAATAAGCATAAAATTTCGTGCTTAAAATACTTTATAAAATACAAGCACGAGGTATATAAGTATTATTTTTTAAAGTAGAACAATATGTGAGACTCGATTTAAGACAATTTTAGTTGGCTTATGGCAATCCCTTTTAACGGTAATTGCTTAACCGGCGACTTTATGCTCAGAGTTACATATGGAGATAATGTAAAGCTAATTTAATGGTGTGTTTTGATTTAACGCAAGCAAGTTTAAACTACTTTGAGCAACAAATGAATCCGTATTACACCGTAAAACATACAAATCTAATGATAGATAACACAAAAAACTGATTAGTCAATATTTACAATTGCAGATAAATCTGCCTTGGATCTTGCGCATTTAAACTAGCTTGTATGTGCAAAAAATTTTAATATAAAAGCTTATAAACCCTCATCTCTTTTGTAAGCAGATTCTACACCAGCAACAGCAAGAACAACAAAATTTTCAATTTTTTGTCTAAATATTTAACTTCAAAATACCAATCTAAAAATGGTCAACTACGCTATCGTTATCGCCGCTACAGCTGCACTTGTTGGCAGCACTATTGCCACCGACGCAAACAACATGCCATCTAATCTTAATGCCAGAGCTGCCGATCAGACTGGTAATAGCAATACTGGTAATTTCAAGCGTTGCGGAGGTTGCGGAGGACTTGGCGGCTGGGGATGGGGCAATGGCTGGGGATGGGGAAGCGGTTGTGGATGCGGCGGCAGCGGTTGCGGCATCTGCCGTGGATTTGGGTCCCCTGGGTTTTGGTAATTAGTAAAAGCTTTTAAGCACCCTTTTTATTTATTGACTTGTAGCGCCTTTTTAGCGTTAATATTAATATACAAAAGTATACAAACATAACCATTTGCAATAATTGTGTAAATTCCATATAATTTACAACTTTCAATGGCTTAATAACAAATAGATGGTTAATAATAGACAAGTTAGTGGGATACATTATAGTGTAATATTAACAGTTTTTTTGATTATCTTACATTTTAATGCTGATTTAGTTTAGAACAGGTCATTAAGTTGCAGAAAACCCCACTGTCATGGGCAATTTTGGACACCTCATCGGTAATCTGCTTGCAATTTAACTTTTTTTCTAGTTTTTTCAAAATATTTATTGACAAAACCAGATTAAAATTCAGCCTTTTTAAATATAACCTCTTAAATTTTACTAAAACTATTTTAAACGTAATTGTTAACATATTTGGGAGCAGTGTATTATTATATATAATTTAGTAATCCAGAAGTCGAAATGACTGTGGTTGATATTAGCTGTAATTATACAAAAGTTTTTGTAAGATTATTTATTAATCTTAAAGGCAAAGAAACAAATGGTTGATATGCAAAAAACATATATTTTGTAGGAACAAACCCAGCAGCAAAACAGCACAGTGCTGATATTATAAAATATAGCTGAATAGCTTTTAATTTATTTTAAATACACTGTGAATGTTTTTTATATAAAATAAGCGTAGAATTCTGTCTTAGAAAACTTTATGTAATACATGTATAAAAATATGCAATATAAACTGCAGTAAATAACCTGATAATAATTAGAATGTGATAGTATTCAGAATTACACACCATAGTGTTAAAATGTTGACTTAATAACGCGTTTAAATTTAACGCAAGCAAGAGATATTTTAAACAAATTTATACAGATTCTAAAATTTTTACTTGCAAATAGTTACATCAATCTTTTAAATTATAGAAGTTTAGTGATAGATACCACAAAAAAGTGTTTAGTCAATATTAGTATTACAGATAAATCTGTTGTGGGTTTTGTGCTTGTAGAATAACTTGTATGTGCAAAAAATTTTAATATAAAAACCTAAAAACCGTCCGTTTTGTAAGCAGATTCTACACCCACAACAACTAGAAACAACAACATTCTCAGCTTTACACCATCTAAAATTTTTTTACATAAAAGTACCAATTTAAAAATGGTTAACTACGCTATTTTCATTGCCGCTACAGCTGCACTTGTTGGCAGTGCTATTGCCACTGACGCCAACAATATGCCATCTAACCTTAATGCCAGAGCTGCCGATATGACTGGTAATAGCAATACTGGTAATGTCAAGCGTTGCGGAGGTTGCGGAGGACTTGGCGGCTGGGGATGGGGAGGCGGTTGTGGATGCGGCGGCAGAGGTTGCGGCATCTGCCGCGGATTCGGTTTTCCTGGGATTTGGTAATTAGCGAAAACCACAATTCTCTAGCAAAATTTTAATTTTTAACTTGTAGCGCCTTTTTAGCGTTAATATCAATATACAAAAAACATTAGCATACGATTATTTCAGTAATTGCAAAAAAAAAATCTTTATGGCCTGTATTTCGCGATAAAATCACATACAATCAAGAGCTAATAATAATTGTCCGTTTTACACGGATTTAAGTATATTTTTGGCAGCACTTATTGCTTGTTGTTGACCTAGTCGGTTTGTCAATACTGGTTTATGTCAAGATGTGGTACTAGGTTACTTGCATAGAGCAATTTCCTACTACGTAATGGCTTAAGAGGTATTCTAGACTGCCAATAAAAAAATTGCATTATTGCAGGGTCAAGAGAAGGATCTGAAAACACCTCAAGTGCCCCGAGTAGTCGTGCTCCTCCTGGACTTTATAGGGATGGTAGGGAACCGCCTCCGCCGAATCTAAAAGAAGTTAGATTGAGTTCCGGGATTGCGAAAACT